>JAUEJJ010020095.1:0-12583 GCA_032164275.1 Synergus coniferae | reverse complement strand
GGCTGCCAAGAAGCCGTCAGCCGTATAGTCCGACACAGCTTCCAGATGTACGGCTCTCGTTGCGCAGCAGACAAAGATCGCGATGTAGCCTTTATACGCCTTATGTCCGCGTCCTTTGCTCATGCGGATCGTTTAACTGATAACAATCTTTAGAGCGTGTGCTCGATATTTGACAATCTTAATCGTCACTAATCGACGGATTAGTTCCTTTCTTTCATAATGCAAATTACGTGAATTATATTTAATAATATTAAACATTACGTTATAATATATATATATATATATATATATATATATATCTTAAATTATAGGCGGCAACTCACGAAGCCGATATACTTTTCGGTACGCGGACTTGCTATATGAGTTTCCCCTTAGGTTTGTTAACGATAGATCTTGGAAAATCTTTTCTTTATGGGACACGGGATTCCAAGGATTTTCTAGGGTGAAGATCGGAAGTATCGTAAGGTGTCAGTGAACGTTTAGTCGCTTCGTACTTAAGGCACTTTTAAAGTGAAATATTTACTTTTGACTTCAAAAGTCTAAGTGTCATCGATAGAAGCGTACCAAGGCTGGAAAGTTATCTATATGCGAATTGAAAGAGCGCTTGCACGACCCACCAGATGACCGATTGCGCCCGGCTCTGATGGAAAGCGTGCACTCAGTGAACTGTCTGGTGGCTCTACTCATTGGAGCAAATATGGTAGAGTGACCGAGATCGACCAGGACGAATCTATTCCTTCCACACGTTGAACCCGTTGAACACGTGTGTTTACCTGGCGCAACTACGGCCACTTTTCCAGTAAAAGGTTACGTCGGTTCACAACCAGCCTAATTTAAATCAAACTGGGGACCGATGCCCTAAATCAACCCTGGCTCAACTGAAGCTAATGGATAGAGCTGCTTAACCTCCGCTAAAACCAATCGTTACAATTATATTTTATTGTACACGGTTTTCTCATGATATCTCCACTCATTTTACCCCTTATTAGAATTGGCGCTACTATATACTCGTATAGTAGGGGTAGATAAGGGGTTTCGTGGAGCAAAGAGAAGAGAAGTCTCGAACTCAGCAGTACCGTAACAACAAGGTGGGCAATCCCCTAAGCGGACTGGCCACTTTCGCTTTCAGTGGGAAAAGCAACCAATCAGACGCAACAATTCAAAAACAATCAGTCCAATGAATATCACCGTGGAACCCACATTGGGAATACTGGTTGTTCGCTCAAGGGAAAAAATGAACTACATTTTTACACTTGATTCGATTTATTGACTGTAAGTTTATTTAATGAAGAACTTTATTTTATAAAGACCGCACGTTTTAGTCGGAGCTTGAAATGTCGCGTTCAAAAGCTCAAAGGTATCTGACGTGCTCGACCATAAGAGGAACGCTCGGTATGTCCTGATCTGATGCGTCGAATTACGTATACCCCCAAAAATGTCCATGTTGGAAGAATACCTTATATTCTGGATATAATTTAATCGCTCGCTTGAAGATGCTGTTTGACGTTCGAACTGTGGCGACTCGTGTTATTCCATCACGCTCCGGATGCACCTCAACGATACGAGTGAGGCTCCACTTCATGGCCGGAAGATTATCTTCTTTGACAACTACCAGTCGTCCGATGTGTGAGTCCTCTCCCTTGTCGACAGAATTCCATTTATGACGGGAAATATTCTCGATGCCACCTTTCCCAGAAATACTGCTTCATTTGTTGTGCGATTTGCCAACAGCTCAGTCTATTGATAGGAGTCTTGCGAAAATTGTCTTCAGGTAGGCTAGTCAGAGAACTACCCGTGAGGAAATGTCCAGGAGTCAAGGGAAGTAGGTCATTGGGATCAGAAGACAGTGGTGTGAGGGGGCGAGAATTGAGGATGGCTTCCACCTCAACCACGTACGTGTGGAGCTGTTCATATGTAAGGAGAGAGTTTCCTGCTATTCGAGTAAAATGGTGTTTAAATGATTTTACTCCCGCTTCCCAAAGACCCCCGAAGTGTGGTGCTCTAGGAAGTATAAAATGCCAGGTAACTTCTTTTTCCGCGAGATATTGTTTCACTTTTTCGCTTTTATGTATAGAAATTACTTGATTGTATATCTCTTTTAATTCTGAATTTGCGCCGACGAAATTGGTTGCATTGTCAGAGTGTATTGAAGAAGCCTGTCCTCGACGAGCGAAGAAACGCTTCAAACAAGCAATGAAAGCTTCAGCGGATTGGTCATTAGCGAGTTCCAAATGAACTACCTTAGTCGCAAAACATACGAAAATTGAAACATATGTTTCTATTTGTGTCCCATTCCTACTTCGATGTTCCTTTGTAAAAAAGGGACCACAGTAACCTACGCCAACATGAAAGAAAGGTCGATTGAAAGTTAATCGTTTTTGTGGCAAGTTACCCATGGAATATTTTATCTCGCGAGGTTTGGCTCGAAAACATGTCACGCATTGTCTGATCATCTGTCGAGTGATGTTGCGCCCATCTAGCGGCCAATAGGTTTCGCGAATTCCATATAAGGTGGCATTGACTCCCGCGTGCAAACGTTTTATGTGTTCGTCTCGAATAATTGTTTTTGTTAATTGATGGTTTTTTGGAAGCACAATAGGATGTTTTTGAATTGCGGGGAGATCAGCGCGATTCAGTATCCCTCCTACCTTAATGATTCCTTGATCCAAAAAGGGATTGAGGCAAATCAGAGGACTCTTCCGATCGAGATCTTTTTTGTTTGGCAATGCGTCTAGTTCACCTGGAAACGCGTCTGATTGAATCTTTTTCATGATCGCCTTGTGCGATTAATTCAATTCCTCCCGTGAAAGGGGGCCAAGCGCTCTAGACTCTTTGTCCTTATTTTTAGCATTTTTTAAGAACCTAAGAGAATAAGCGACAGTCACTTGGAGTCTTCTGAGGCTGCTATATTTTGTCCAAAAAGGACAATCGTCTTGTGATATTTTTAATGACACAGTGGATCGAATCGTGTCTTTATCTGTTCCATTCCTGAAATCAAATTTGGCCAGAAGGATTCGACCTTGCATAGCCAATCAGGTCCGTTCATCCACAAGGAATTATTTAAAAATTCCTGTGGGTATTGGCCGCGGGAAATGAAATCCGCAGGATTCTCATGTGTTCGCACATGATGCCAATCCTGAGGCAAAGTTGTTGCTTGAATGTTTGCAACTCGATTTGCCTCAAAGGTTGGTAGAGTATGTGGAGCACTATTTATCCAGTTCAGTACTATTGTTGCGTCTTAACAGAAAACGGTCTTCGCAAACTTAATCTTAAGCGACTGGACTGTTGCGTTATATAGCTGCACGAGCAGCGTAGCCGAACACAATTCCAATTTTGGCAGAGATTTAGTTTGTATGGGAGCGACACGTGATTTTTAGCAAATCAGGGTGCTACGGTATATACCCTGAGAGTCTGTTGATTAAAAATATAAACAAGAACCGTAAGCCTTTTCGCTTGCGTCACAGAATCCGTGCATTTGTACCTCATTTGTTTTTTCGCGAGTTATGCATCGTGGGAACCTGACGCAATTAAGTGATGGAAGTTGGGTTTTAAAGTTGACCCATTCTTCATGAAGTTCTTTTGGAACTGGATCATCCCATTTCAATTATAATTTCCAAAACTGTTGAATCATGATTTTTCCAATAAGGATAACCGGGCCTAGCAGACCTAAAGGGTCAAAGAGTTTTGAGATTTCGGACAGTATTGTCCATTTCGTCGCATTATCTGTGGAACCTTTCAAGTTAACTGTGTATAAAATGGAATCGGTACCAGGTTCCTAATGAATTCCTAGCGCTTTTATTGTTTCTGAAGGATCTATTGAAAAGAATTTTTCAGAAGACTCATTCGATATTTTTCGACATAATTTAGAACAATTCGATGCCCACTTTCGGAGGTTAAAGCCTCCTCGTCGCAATAGATTTATTAAATCGTCTCTTAGACGATGCGCTTCTTGTAATGATTGCGCTCCGGTTAAAAGGTCGTCGACATAAAAGTCACGCTTTAAAATCGTAGATGCGACCGAAAACGTCTCTCTTTCGTCCTCAGTGAGTTTATGCAAGGTGCGAATTGCTAGAAACGGTGCGCACGCAGTACCGAAGGTAACTGTTTTTAATGAATATATTTTAATTGGATCATTTGGAACCTTTCGCCATAAAATTCTTTGATACATACTGTCTTCGTCTGAGACTCGGACTTGCCTGTACATTTGTTCGATGTCGGCAGTCATCGCGTATGGAAATGATCGGAACCGGGTCACTATTGAGAAAAGGTCTTCTTGGATAGTTGGACCTATCAAAAAACTATCGTTCAACGAGATACCGCTCGAGGTTTTCGCGGAACCATCGAACACGACTCGAACTTTTGTAGTTAGGCTATCCGCTCTTATGACAGCTTGATGGGGAAGGTAGTAATCTGGCTTTGAAATTTCCTGGTTATCTAAAAGAGACATGTGACCTTCCTTAAAATACGTATCTATGCAATCAATATATTGCGATTTTAAATCCGAATGTTTTGCGAGTCCTTTTTCAAGCGCGTAAAAACGTTGAAATGCAGTGTTTCTGGTATCCCCAAGAGTTTCCTTTTTTGAATTAAAAGGTAGCCTGACTACGTAACGACCTGACTCCTCGCGTTTAGTTGTGCTAATGTACTTGAATTCAGCGGCATTCTCTTCGTCTGAACGCGGTTTTGACAAAGTTTTCTCGCCTAATTCCCACAATATCGGCAACTCATAAAATTTAATGAGATTGCACGATATTTCAGATGGATATTCCCATGATGATTTTTGATCTTGAGGACTGATGTATCGTCCCGCAAAATCCATCCAAATTCGGTTTCTTGGAAAATTCCTGGCTGGTTCTTAACTCGAATTTTCTCCGCGCGCATCAAATGGTAAAATTGATCTGCACCTATCAGAAGATCGACCTCTGATGGTTTGTCGAACGCGAGATCAGCTAAGAATAAATTGTCGGGAATTTTTAACGCGTCTTTATCTATTGGAATTATAGGCATTGACCCTGAGATTTCTTTAAATATCAGAAATGGTAGATTTATGTTTATATTCCTGTATCGCGATTTTCTTTTGGTAGACGTGACGTATTTAATTCGAGATTCAATCTTTTCTACTCCTCTCAATCTCGTATTTATCTGTTTTTTGTGTAAGCCAAGATCGTTGGCTAATTTCTCAGTGATGGAATTGCACTGAGAACATGAATCCAAAAATGCTCGGCAAGGGCGATATTGTCCCTTACCATCTAAAATTTCAACTACGGCTGTCCCGAGAATTACCTGGCCTTGAGAACGAGTCTGTAAACTATTCGAAGTGGCCATGCATTGAGACGTGAAAGTCTGCGAAAATGTTTCTGTTTCTACGGGATTCTCTTGAATAAAATGCAAGAGTGTATTGTGACGTTTTTGGCACTTACGGCACGGGCCTCGTCGACAATCTATTGTTTTGTGATTCGTAAGAAGGCAATTGTGACATATCGATGCCTTTTTTACAAAATCATAACGCTCTTGTGGCGTCATATTATGGAATTGCTCACACGCATAGAGCTGATGGTTCCCTTTACAGAATACGCATGATAGCTGCGGTTTTCTTGAACTCGAATCATGGGAAGCAGCTAAGCACGTCTGTGGGGTTCGACCTTGATGACGTGAATGTGAATTTTTATGGTTTGAAAAAACCTTTTGCGTTTCTTTTGGTTTTTGAACTCCTTCGTGATCCTCAATGAGCGATCGGTGCTCTAAAAATGAGATCATGTCTTTAACGGTAGGGAGGTTTTTTGTTCCTACTGATTCAGCCCATTTTTCGCGCAGATAAGTATTTAATTTTTGACGGATCAAGTAAATCAAAATTGAGTTCCAATAATCCACTTGCTGACCAAGGGCTCTGCGGGCTCGTATTCTTTTTTGAACCTGATCTGACAATTCCTGAATGGAAAATTTTTTCGAGACGTGCGGAATTTCAAACAAACCTTTCAGATGGCTATTCACAATAAAATTTCGGTTATCGTAACGTTTAATTAAAATATCCCATGCTACTTCATAATTATCGTTAGTAATTTCTAACAAAGCTATTACTTCTGCCGCTTCGTCTTTTAAGCAAGCTTTCAAGTAGTGGAATTTCTGAATTGGCGAAAGGGTTGGATTGTCAGGACACATGGATTTAAAAGAGTCGTGAAATGTTAGCCACGTGTCGTAGCTTCCATGAAAAATAGGTACTTGAAGCTTTGGAAGTTCAAAACCCGATTGATAATAATTTCTATAATTCGAATTCGGAGAGAATGGTTGTTGATCGTTAACATTCAATCGACCTTGATCTCCTGAGTGCGTTTCTGAAATAGACGCAGGCGGAGCGTGGCTCACGGCGATTTGATGTTCGTGATCTAAGTTCACTCTTTCATTTAAATTTAATTCTCCCGATGTTGTAGACGCTGAGGTTGCTACTGATGAGGGTAAAAAATGAGGATGTTTTATATAATGTTTAAACAAACCGGTTATTGTTTGGTACCTCTTTTCAAAGGATTCTCTTTCAAATTCGATACTTCCTAAATCTGATCTTCTTCCGTTAGATGTTCTTCTAGTTGGGACTGAATGTTTTCGAAATCATCCCACAATTTTTAATGTCTTTCAAGACGTTGCTCTAGATTGAGAGACGCGTTTTATCGTTCCACGAGACCTTTTCAATGCGGCTGTTTTATCAACCACCGGTGGCACTGACGCGGTTTCTGTGTTCGACATTTTGATTTAAATTAGTTTATTTCTTTCCGAATATGAACAACTCCAACAAGCGTGCGATAAAGGCTTGACCAAATGGAATGGAATTGAGAAGGGTAGTTCAATTGACTTACTTGTGTTTGACTGATGACTCTCGTTGATTGCTGGAACGACTGGCTGAGCTGTATTCTGCAACTGCGTCGATGTCCGTTAAAAATGATTAAATAATTCTTCTCCTTTGAACGTGGAAGTTCAAAATTCTGAGAGAAGAGTGCGGTGCGTGGAAGGTTCTTCCTGAATGGTGCTGGCTGTCTTCGTAGTTCTCGTAACTTGTCGACCTATTTACGTTTCCAATTCTCTAGCGATACCTCCATACCAACCAACATGGGAAATATCATGAGAGAGCAGTTCATTTATTTATCAATTTATTCGAATTCTTTACTATTATTACACTGCAATAAAGTTATATTTTCCTGCAAAGTACAAATCTAACTTATTGCTATTGGTGTGAGTGTAACGAGGTGTGTTCATATCGCGCGTGTGTGTATGTAGGTGTGTGAGTGTTAGGACAAACATAAGTGTGAGTGTGGTGTGTTTCGCGGTTACAGCGGTTTCTGTATGTATGGAGTGTGTGTGAATGAAATCGCTTGAGTGAGAGGAGAGTGAGCGCCGGCGGACGTTGCAGACTCTCGGGGCCCCTGTGGACGGAGCATAAGCGGTAAGCGTTTCGTCAGGTTGGCACGAAGATCGTCGACGAGGCGAGGCGGACGTCCCCTCCTGAGTCTATCCTCCTCCCTTTACGGTAAGCAGTACGGTGCGGAGAGAGAAGGAACGACGAGGGAGGTTATGTTCGGGCGGATCATCGCGCGGGATCTGAGTCCCACTACTCTGCGCGGTTCTTCGGAGCGTCCACGGGAAGACCAGGTCGATCCTGGATTGATTGGGTTGTGAAGCTAACAAATCCTTTTACCCGATACACGGCCATAGTTGCGCCATTTGGTCGTGGATCGGGCGGATCTCTCCGAATCCCCGAGGATGGTGCCGTGAGACAGGATGACTCCCAGAGGATAATCTCGGCTAGGTTGCCCTGGACGACATCATCCTCTACCTCTGCGAATCACGGCTGTAGTTGCGCCATTCTGTCGAGCTTCGCATCGGCGTCTCGGCTCGGTTCCCCAAATGTTAGGTTAGGTTCCCGTTTGCCCTGGTATAGTTACGCCATTTACCAGGGAGAGCAGTGAGTACCGCTGAGCTCTACACCTCGACCTAAGTCGAATTGTAGTTCTCAACGAACTGTCTGAAATGTGCGACTGCGAGTGCTTTTATGTGCTCGCAGCCGGTCGGTCCGTGGGAGGAGCGGTGCGGGTACCGGAGTTCTCTCGGTATGCGACATCATAGTCATGTGACGAGTATTCGCTCGTCACAAATGTAAGAAAAATGAACACGATAAAAACACAAAACATTCGTAAGATATTACGAATTACATGTTTCGTTTACGTCGCAATCATAAAAAACGTGTTGCCTTATGTAGATAATATTTGTCGTGGCAATTGAAATCATGGACCTGTTTCCTCGAATTGAGATGGTTTACGAAGGCTTGATTGTATTCCAGGATTGTATTCAGTTTCAAATCTATCGATACAGTAGATCCCTACAGATTTACTCTTTTATTCATTATGTTAAATCTATTAGTAATTTCGTGTCACCTTTTGTTTAACTTAATTTCTCCTTACCATGACCCTCTGCGCGACATACTTCTTTAGCCTAGCAATTTAATTATCTGATTCGATTCTTTTGTTAATTATAGAATTTAAAAATAAACTGGCGTTCAGTAAATTTAATTACATTCAAATAAGATAAAGTATAATCAAAAGTCTCAAAAAAAAGATTACAATATATGTATACATAAATCACATATTTGCGTCCCACGCAATAGTAATGTAGATTATTGGAGAAACACAGACTCATTTATAAATTTTTAAACGCAATTCCGCTGTTCTCGTTTATAAAACCATATCCTAACACCAAAACCCTGACTAAACTGAAACTTCCGGAGAGACAATAGGGTAGGATTCATGATCAATACATGGGTATTAATACATAAAAAAGTAAAATCGAATACAAAACCTACTTACAAACGGAAATTGTTTGTACATTTATTCAGGCTTCTGTTTTTTCTCTCTCTTGGACACTATGCACGTGTTACTTTTTTATAACAATTTTATTCACTACATTCAAAGAACCCTAAAAAAATCTAATCCACGCATGAAGGTTGACAAATAAATCTGCAAACCATATATTTTTTGACACTTATTTTTTTAAAAGTTCGTCTATATTTCTGAATTCTTTTAACATTTCTGGACATAAATAACAACTTTGAGTGGATTCAGTTTTATTAATCGCATCATAAATCTTGTCTTCTATCATTATCAAAGAGAGTTGATATAACTCTGTATCTTTTTTTCGTCTAAGACTATTTCAAAGGGGACAAGATTTACTTCCGTAAGGAGTGCTTCAGTATTTTCATCACGAACTGAATCTTAATCGGTTTGCAAAATCGAAGCGATGATTTTTTTTATTTTTGCACAAAATAATTCTATTCTTTTTTGTCTCGTCATGTGATAACCAATGCAGCGGCTCAAATAAAGTGAAAAACATTTTCGCATTGGATTTGCTTCAATCATCACCACTAAATTTTTGTTTATATGTATGTACTTTAACCCAAAGTAACGTCACAATCTAACTTACACATTAAATTAAATATATTAAGTAACTCGGAAGACAAAACACATATTAATGAACTAATTTTTACGATGGATGTAAGTTGTAATTATACTCTCTGCTCATTTTACGAAGTCTGATATTGAAATTTAAACCATGATTGTTCGACTATAAGTATCAGAGCAGCATCACCAGAAAGCGTTTCTTCTGGCGTAGAATCAAAAGACTCTTGGCTTGCGATGGGCTGTCCAAGGTCTTGAATTGTCCTTGACAATTATTGACGCAACTAACTCCTCAGACACTTGAAGGTTTATTTGCGTAGCAAATGACAATTCCTGTGTACTTCTTCTCTTTTGTTCGCTCACTAGACCCCTCAAATCTTGCTTTAGGTTTAGAAGTCTGCAAGACCTGAAAATTTAAAGTATGCTATTAGACTAAATTTTTAAAATAAAAATTGTACGATAAAAATTTAATTTTCATTTATTTAAGTTATTTACATAATTATTTTTTGTTTTCTAATAGAGGAAGCTTTGTAGTGGTGACAAAATCTATTTTACAAAAACAATTTTCTTTTTTTGATAAATTTCAAGTAGCATATATCTAGCATTTATTGTTCCTATCATACACATTGAGCTTCAAGTGGCGATTTGTTATTCTGAGTTCTGCTAGGGGCAAGTTAGCCAATTCGTCACCTATCTGAAAATAATCATCCATTTCTTCAACAGTTAACATAAAAAATGAAAAAATTGTAAGTGCTAGTCAAGAGTATACGCTTTTATATGGTGAGAACCTAAATTTTCGTAATTTAAAATGAAAATTAGATAAAATCGTAAAATAAGAAATGAGCCAGCTACCCTCTACCATGTTTTGCGCTGATGATAATCATTAAGATGAAAATGCATCTTCTACCCGGTTCCTTTCCATTGAATAGAATCAGAAGTGAAATACTCGTAAACCGGGGTTCTACCATGTCTCTATAAGAAAATTCGAAAGTGTATTTCTATCCGGTACATACACAGTCATACTCCTAGATACCAAATTAGGTTTCTACCCAGGTCTAATCTGATCACTGCAGGGTACTTTGCGCTGATGAAAATCGTCAACTGTAAAATATTTCATTTCTGGTTCCATTAGACAATTAGGAATCGAGTAGAACCGCGTAGAAGACGGATTTACATCAACGATTATCCTCAGTGCAAAGTACCCTACATCGAGCGGAAAATTAAAAAATGTTTTAATTTTCTCGGTTTCTCTTCAGTGTACGATAACTTATAACCACCTTACGAGATATGGAATAGTCCACTTTGATCCAATCCACGCATTTACTTTGCAGAATTCTAAGTTTGTTACAAGAAAATCAAAAAAATCGAAAATAGTAAATGTTGCTCAGCTGCAATATTGGCCGTTAAAAGGTTACTAGCGTTTAAAGTGTACGATTATATTATATTTAATGTATTATAATTTAATGAGATTACTTAAGAACATAATATTGTGTATAGGTACCAACGATGTATTTATAAATTTTATGATGTGTAAGTATATGTGGACAAATACCTGGAACATTTGTAACAGAAACAGATAAGAAACGGGTATAAGTTTTTTGAAACGACGGAATCAAACCTGTTAGAAACCGCATATAAGTTCGGATAAAGTCCATGTAGGGACCGAGTACGAAAATTATTTCACATTAATGGAACTCAGTTAAGTACCGGATATAAACCGGGGAGAAAAATGATAAATTTTGAAACACAGTGGTTACATTGGGCCCCCTGTTACTACGATACTGTGCCATGTATTGATCGGCCGTAGTCTCGATTAATGGCGGGAGAACTCGAAAGTTTTCGGATCTCGATTAGCAAGCCGCAGAGCGACTCGCTACCAGTCAGTCTCTGCCCGTCTCTTTTGGTCTGCGTCAGAGTTTCCGCTTGCCCGGTATCTGAGTTAGTCATTCTTGAATCGAGGAAAACTATCATCAACTCGTGAAATCAATTTAACTGTGACTTCGGACCTGTCTTCTGTAGACCCGTCAATTATCCAGTTAGTATGAATCAGATCAGTCCCAGTTTAACCTAAGCTAGTTCAAGTTTAGTTCAATCCTTCTTTACCACAAGTTCAGTTCGAGCTTACTTTTCCGCCGGTCAAGCTCATCCTCAAGTTTAGTCCTACTCAACTTCTAGTCAATCTTCAGTGTTCATCGTAACCAGTGAGTGGTCCTCCGTTCCGGGTTCAGTCTCATACCAAGTGTAGTCAAGTCAGAGGAATTTAATATTCGATTTGGAGGAAAGGTTCACCCGGATCTATAAACCCAGGCCTTCACCAGTACCAACCATCTGGGTTTCCAAAAAGAGATGTCTGGCCTGCAGTCTATAAAACCTAAACAAGAGGATAACCTACTCTTAAAACAAGTAAGTTCTCATAAATTCTAATCTCAATAGTTCGCTTTTAAAATGACAAGTCTAATCTGGAACGTTCTTTCTAGTACGGTGTCAGAAGTCTGGAAGTTCCTCCTTGCGGTCCATCACTTTCTTTCTCTCTGTTTCTCTCTGTCTCTCCCTTTCACGCGGAAATTTTTATTAATAAATAAATATTATTGCTTGAAAATTCTGATTCATTGGCTTGATTCTCGTCCCTAGTTCATTAACGTGAATTTAAAACGAGAACAGTTAGGATAATTAGCTGTGTTATTACTATTCTAAGACATAACATACCTAATGTTCGTAAATATCATTTGAAAAGTTTATCCGAGTTAATTGATCCACGTGACCATTAAGGGTTAAAATTTAGCAGGGTGGTGCTAACCAGACCTGAGTTTCCTAAAAAAAGTCGGGACACGTGAGTAGAGGTCAAGGTGTATTCATAATCCGGACTTCATATCTGATTACTGTCAGGAATGATACTAACCAAAGTTTGAAAGCAATATTTCCTCTTAATATTCGACACGATGTGCACTCGATTCATCAAAAAAATAACATCCACTGCAAATATATTAAAAGTTTTTGAAGTGTGCTACTGAGGGACATTCGGCATTACCAAACCAGATATTGCCCGATACTAAATACAAAAGAAGTCCTATTTACCAGGTGTATAAGCTTAAATCCGCTGTTTGCTCAGAGATGGCGGTAGTGAACATATTTAGCTACAATAGAAA
>JAUEJJ010020045.1:0-12589 GCA_032164275.1 Synergus coniferae | reverse complement strand
TATATATATTTCTTGATGCACAATATACTATTTTTCCCTTGAAATCCCTTAAAATCACTCTAAATTTCTTGAATAAATTCTTTGAAATTCCTACTCGTAAATAAATAATGGGTTTTGGAAACCTTGGTGTTGCGCTGCGGATCACTGACGAGAAACTCTTCGTTATTTTGTGTTTCGACTTTTCCCTCTGTGGTTTTAGATCGAATGTAGATGCAAGCACCGTAAGCTCGTTCGCTTGCATCACTAAATCTATGTAGTTCTACCATGTATTAGCGTAATCGTCTACAAGGATTTTTCGATTAATTTTTATGCTACCGAGATGGGATAGTTGAGTGCGATACTCAGACCAAGCCGTATGTAGTTCGAGTGGGACCGCAGCATCTCATTGTCAGTCCAATCCCAGTTTCCACAGGCTTTGCATGAGAATTTTTGCATGCACGATGATTGTACCCAAAAGATCGAGTGGATCGAACAATTGAGCAATTTGGGATAGGATGTTTCGCTTTGTTATTTTTTTTTTCATAGTCGATTTTATTAAATGCATAGACAAGAACATCTTGTTTTGAATTTCACTGAATACCAAGGGTATTTGTTGTTTTGTCCGAGTTTAATAAAAGAAAGGATTCCTCAGAATGATCCGATAAGGGTTTGATTAGGGGATAATCATTTGAGGCCCACTTTCTTAGGTTTAATCCACCCTTTCGTGTAATCTTGATTAATTCATCGCGCATTATTTCGGCTTCTTCGCGTGTACGCTATTTGTCAGAGAAATTGCATTTACATGAACCGTTTTCGAAACATTTTCATTTTCTATATGCAGTAAAGAGTGATGCTTCTTATTGCATGATTTGCAGGGGCCCGATCAGCAATCCTCCACGGAATGATTGGATTTCAGACAATTGAAGCATAAATTTGCCTTTTTGATCATATTTGTACGTTCGGATACGTCAGCGTTTACTAGCTTTTCACAATATTGCGTATAATGCATAAATGACAAAATGCCTTCGTGTGTGTTGCATATGAGGACATATTTTCATTGCCCCCAGATTGTCCATTTTTGTCGACGATTTGAGTTCTGTATGTTTATAGGATTCTGGAATCGAGGGATGAATTGAAACTTGAGAATTTGAAGATTCCATAACGGACGTTACTGAAAAATCACCGGCCAGTATGGCTTTTGTTTTACCGATCGAGTAACAAAGCTCATCCTCAAAATTCTCTCTCTCAGTATCCTCTACTTCCAGTCTATCTTCAGGGAGCAAAGACTCGATCTCAGTCTGAGTGATGTCGAATCTTTCCTCGATATTGTCTAATTTTGACAGTTTTTCTTCTAACACCTTTATAATTATTTCATTCACAGGCTTGTCGGCATCATTTTTTAATTTAGTTACCTTAGTCTTTAAGGTGACACGGTCTCGAATAAGTTTTTTAAGGGTGGTCGCGGTTTCTGAGTTTTGGCTCATTTTGAATTGAATTGCTACTTTCACGAGTTAAGATAAGCAAGTTTAAAAAGGAATGGAGAAATTACGAGATTGACAAGGAGATAGTGACTCAAATAACAACATGAGAAGACTTACGTTGCGTTGACTGTCTCGGCTGATTGAAGCTGTTATCGCTTCATCTGGTTAATGCTGCCCTGATGAGATGTTCATTCAATGTTGTCCAGGAATTTTTCCTTGATATGTAATCCAATTCGTATATTCACCTTTAGCTTAGGTGTCACGTTTACACTTTGTTCGATACTAATATTTGTTAATACACTTTGTTCGGGATACTAATCTTCTCCTTAGAGTTCGATATGTTCACATTCACTTTCACAATGAATTTCGATAAAGTTCATTTATCTGGATAATTTTCGTTATTCGATAAGTTTCGTTATTTCCGTTATCACTCGCGATTCGTTGTTGTTGTCACCAGTTCCTTGCCGTTACCATCCGACTCAAAGGACCATCTCTGAATGACTCATCCACTCGCGATTGTTACCAGCAATTACTATAGAAATAAAGTTAATCAGTTCTAACACACATCTACACTTTTTATTGAGATCCTTGTTCTGTAAGAGACCAAGGAGTGATCATAGACACAAACTAACGAAGAGTTTGTCGTCAGTGATCCGCAGCGCTTTTTTTTTTTTGATATTTTGCTTTCTTATATACAGGAAGCTTTGTAGTCGTTACTTTTTCCAATCGATGCCATGATCTTTTTATAATAGGATTCTGTACTGCAACCAGGACTCGAACACAAGACGTGTGGGAAGAGCGGAATAAGAACTTTTCTCTTTACCCACTAACCCATAGAGGTTGATAACGTACAGTTACAAATCGGGTGTATTTTAATGCAAACCAATCTTTGATACTTTGTCACTTTTTCATTTATTTAAGAGTTTTATCAATTTTTATATAACACTTTATTATGTATAAATATAATATAGCCATCGTTTATATTTTCATAAACAAATAAGTGTGGAGAATGTTGGGAATTCCCTATTTTTACCCGATGTTTGGTTTTGAACTGGAAAACTCTTCAATGTCCTGTTTCATTCTAAACAATATCTCAGTTTTATTACATTCTTTTAAGGTGGGAATACCAATGTAAGATCGGCATTAATGAGATATTTCTACTATATCGTTGCCCCACAAATGCCTAATGATATTAAAATATTTTTATTGAAAATAGAAATCCCGACCAGGACCTCGTCAAAACCCAATTTAAAATAGGACCAAATGGGGTAATTTCTGTACGGGGATTTTTAAAAGTTTTAAGAGATTTTAAGGAACTTAAAATTTTTTGCAATTAATTTTGAGGAATTTTAGGATGTTTCTTAGAATTTTTATAGATTTCAACAGCGATTTCGAATGTTTTGTGAAATTTAAAGAGATTTTAGAAGCTTTCTAGGAATTTTAAAGGATTTTAAGGGATTTTAAATGTTATCCTGAAATTTCCACGAATTTTAAGAGAATTTAACAGATTTTTATGATTTTTGAAATAATTTATGAAATTTTTAAAGCTTTTATCAGATTTTTAATAATTTTGAGGGATTTCAAGATATTTTTCTGAGTTTTGAAAGATTTTGTAAAATCTTAAAGGATTTTATGTTTGATGAGATTTCTAATCATTTTAATGCATTTTAAAGAATATAAAGTAATTATAAATGTTCTTGTAGAATTTTTGCGAATTTCAAGAAGTTTCTAGGAATTTGAAGGGATTTTCACGAATTTTTGACAGATTTTACAAAAATTTTGTGAATGTTTTAAGGATTTTACGGAATTTTATCAAATTCACAATAATTTTAAGGGGCTTCAAGAGACTTTTCAAAAGATTTTTTTTTAGAATTTTTAAGGATTTCATGGAATTTTATGAGAATTCCAATAATTTTAACGAATTTTAAATGTTAAAAAATTTGAAGAGGTTTCTAGAATTTTTAAAGATTTTCACGAATTTGAACATGGGTTTCAAGAGATTTATGATTTTCTAAATTTTTGAAGAGTTTTAAGGGACTTCTAGAGATTGCTAGGAATCATAAACGATTTTAACTGATTTTAAAGGATTTCAAATTGGATAAAATTTTGAGGGACGAGCAAACAAACATGCGCGATTATTTTGTTTTCTTTCTTATTCGTCATTCAGAAGCCAATCAGGTTTGCAACAACAATGTATGCGAAATTTTCGAGACATTTCGTTACATCACTTTTTCTATATAGGATTCTGTTTTCATCTTATGGGAGTAAATTTTTGTAATATTATCAAAAAGAAACTCTTCATATAAATTTTAAAGGGCTGAATGATAAAATTCCTAGGGCAGCAAAATTGGCTTGAGGAGTTCAAGTCGATGGGAAGTAGCTAAGAAATCGTTAGACCTCCAATCCAACAGGCAGACGCGAAGAAAAGAGCAGTTTATTCTCAAGGATTGCGCCAATACGCTATAGGTCTGTGCATTGGTGCTTCACGGATTCAATTGAATTGGCGATTGCAGTTCACTTATATCTGAGTTTGTCGAATGCTCGAAATAAAGTTATCGAGAGAACTTTGCCGAGCCTCCTCGACTTCAGATGCACTTATATATCATTCCTCTTGCCAGTCCGTACCACCACGAAAGGTAGAATACAGTTTGCCTAGAAAGCAGATAGTAACTTCCAATCGTTATTATCTTCTAAATCTTATTTCAAGAAAAAAAAAAAAAAAAACCGACGAAGAAGGAAAAACTCGGTAAAAAGTTGTGAATTCAAATTAATTTAAATGATTAAAATTATTTTTAAAATGCTTAGAAGCCTCTTAGAATCCACTTACTATTTATTAAAAAAATTGTTTACCTTATTCAACAAAAATGACAATAAGTCACCCTAGCGAAAGCTAAGGGTTGAAATTCACTCTGAACCAATCCGAAATTTTCCGAATCATTCCGGAATTTGTACCTGAATCAAATAGTTCCATTACGATTTAATCCGAAGGAAATTTCCAATCCGAATTAACCCGAGGACCATTCAAAATTAATCCGAACTTATAACACGAATGAATCCGGTCAATCCGAAATAATCAGAGTTACTGCGAACTTTCAATCGAATAAATAAATCAGGTTAATCAGAATGAATCCAAATCTATTCGAATTTTTCGGAATCATCCGGATTGATTCGTGTAGACCGGATTCATTCGGATCCAAACGGATTGCAAGTTCTAATTGACCGGATTCATTCGGATTGAGTGTTCGGACTGATCGGAATTATTTGGATTCATTTGGATTGATTCATATACACTGGATTAATTCGAATCAAAACGGATTGAAAGGTCTAATTGACCGGATACATTCGGATTGATCGGAGTCATTCAGATTTAAAGATCGGATTAATTCTAATCAAGTCGAAGTGACCGGATTCATTCGGATTATAAGTTTGGATTGATTTTTAATAGGCCTCGAATTAAGTCGAATTGAAAAATTCTTTCGGATTAATTCGGAATGAAACTGTTTGGTTCGGATACAAATTTCGGAATGATTCGGACAATTTCGAAGAGGTTTAGAATGATTTTCAATCCAAAGCTTTTGCTAGGGTAGCTAGAAAAAACACTCATAAAAAAGATTTTTGTTGCTGTAAACATATTTTAATTGTGAATATTTTTCCCATTTATGGTTTTTCACACAATTATTTAAAAAGTTACAACTAGGTTAAGATTAAAATAAATTTATATTATTATTATATAAATTTATATATTATAAAATATTATATATTTATATCTATAAAATATCTTTTTTTAAAATAAGTCAAAATTTGTGGAAAAAAAAATCAGATGGGATTTTTGATATGTTATTTGAAGATTTAGTAGAAACTAGAACTTTTTAAAAAGGTGATTAAAATAAAAAATGAGACAATCACATTTTAATGATTTTTAACTTTGATTTCAGATATTGTGTGACGTTTACGGTGACAAAGGCATCAAAGGCGTGTTACAATGAACCAAGTCTCTCGGAATTTGCGGAGGGTAAGTCGGAAATAAAGGATAGAAGATTGATATTCGAAAGCACAAGCTACGAATATGCTAGAATATGAGAGTTTTGTTCTTCACACTTCCGGTGATTGTTTGCTACAGCTTTGTAATAGAAACTACATACTTTCTTCACCAAACGCCGTTTTTCCACCACCTTTTTGATTGGGTTGCAGTTTCAGACGTTTAGTCTGATGTTTTCTTTTACATTTGTTGGAATAGAAATATAAAAATATAAAAATACAAATATAAAAAAATGTTTCCAAAATTCTCAAAGTCAAAAATTTTTATTTATTTACTAGCAGAAATTTATCCAGCGTTGACCGGTGTTTCACGAGATTTTATACGTTTTCAAAGATTATACAAGGATTTTAAGAGATTTATAGGGATTTCAAAATTTTAAGGAATTTCAATGCTAAGAAACTTTGATCGATTTTAGGGATTCAAAGGTGTGATATTGAGAATTATGCAATTTTTAAAATTTGAAATAGACATGAGATGGCTCTGTAAGTAGGTACGACGTGACGAGTCAGCCAGTCTGCTAAGTCTGCTTCCGACCGGCCTTCTGTAAATTGCCTAGACGAAGAAACTGTTATATTTTACTGGTTTTACTTGTGTGTTTCTCTTACAAAGGGATTTTTAAAAAAGGTGAAAAGAGTTATCAAAAGGCTTTTTTCTTTACAGATTTCACAAGATTTCAAGACATTCTAACTGATTTTAACAAATTTGAAGGAATTTGAAAAGATTTTAAGAAAATTTGAAGGTTTTTGTAGATTTTAAGAGTTTTCAAGACAGTTTTATGATTTTTAAAAGATATCCAGGAATTATAAAGCATTTTAAAGAGTTTTAAGGGATTTTAAGAGATTTTTATACTTTCTAATAAAATTCTTGACATTCTAAGAGATTTTTTTCAGATATTAAAATTAATTGAAAATGTAAAAAATCTTTTTAATTTCTTTTCAAATAGGTACATTAAGCTTCCTTATAAACACTTGAAATCTCTTGAAACCTCTTAAAATTTCTTAAAAGCTCATGAAATTCTTTAGAATAACTTGAAATTTAGTGAAATTGATAAAAAAGTCTCAAAAATTTTTTGATAACTCTTTTGAACTGTTTTTAAAACCCATTAAAGTCCCTAAAATCAAATAAAATCTCTTAGAATCCTTTAATAATTTTGTAAATTATTTTGAAGTCTTCTTATCCCTTGAAATTTCTAAAAAATTTAGAAATCCTTTTAAAAACCCTTCAAAGTGCCTGAAATCTTTAAAAACTGCTATACGAAATCCATTAAAATACTTTTAAACACTCTTGCTTAAAATCACTTTAGCTGGCTTGAAATCTCTTGATGATCTTGAAAATCTTTTGAAATCTTTAGAATTAAAAGTAAATTTAAATTTAAATTAAAATATTATATTTTTATGTTTATAAGAAAGACGGGGATTTATTCAAGTATTCTTATATTTCAGTGGCAAATATTTCACATGAATAATTAAAGTAATAGGCATTTTAAACTTTATAAATGGGCCGAGATATTTTTCATTCGTTGAATATTTCTCGATCTATTGATGATACAATTTTATTTTTATTTTATTGTATTTTCAATCTGAATACTTTTTATACACTCGCTTCCAACGTGGAAAACAGTTTGCCTAACTTATAAATATTGATCTAGAGAATTTATTTTCAATTGTGTGTTACAGTTTGCAGAGAATGGAAATTCAATTACAAAGCGTAGCATTCACTGGAAGTGTGCTCTATGTGAATATTTATTTTGACTCTCTCTAGTGATTGATATTAACATTTTATTAAATAGACCTGTCAATTATTGCAATAATATTTTCACAATACAAATAAAAGTGACATATAATTATAAATATATGTATAAAATATTTATAACATAACAATAATATTGATTTATTAACTTTGATTTTCGTAAAATATTTATTGATTTGAATTTGTGTGCAGGTTCACGAGTGTGTGTACGCTGTCAAACGCAGGCCTTAAGACGTGTTCTCGATTGGAGATGCGAGGGTGATGGTGGAACCGAGGCGATGATCACTAGGTGGAGCATGCTTTCCTCTCCTCACTGTCATGGCAAGTGGTTGCGAACTGAGAAAACTGGTCCAGAATGTGAAACCTCTATCTGCAAGCCTCAGGCTCATTTTATTTTCGTTTAACTCTCCATCAATACGTAAACAAAAATTTCAACAATTTTATAAGCTTTTCTTAATTTTAATTAATAATAAATTATTCATTTACAAAGGATTTGTAACTATAATCATTTTTTCACCAGAATCAATTAAGAATCAATTATAAGAAACAGATTATTGGATTGGAAGATCCAAGATTGGAAGATTTTGAAAATGTATAATATACAAATAGGTCCAAAACAAGAACATTTGTATGTAAGTTATTTTATAAATTGAGTCGACATATCAAAGATCATATTTTCTAGAATATAAGCAATAATAATTAGAATCATCTCTATAATATTATAATTCACTGTATTACCTAAAAATTCTCGAATATTTTTTTGAAATACATTCTGCTTGAAATTACAGCTGGTTTATAATTACATAACCATAATAGCCATTAACCAGAGCACTTTTAATAATTCATTTGATTATTGTAAATGGTGCTTTTAGGTAATTGATAATTTAGCAGTCATCCAAGTTTCGCAATTATGTTTTTTTAAATGGCTATCGATTTCATTTCATAATAATATGGTGTTGCATATATCAGAAATGTTTAATTAGCTTCGATTAAATATTACGTATCATAAAAAACGTTGAAAAATACCTCGAGAAATTAATCATTTGCTCATTTTGTTCAAAATGAAAATTGTTACCCATTTTACCATACTTTAAGCGAGTTAGTTACATTTTTTCTATTAAACGTAATTAAAGTCAATATCCTCTTAACAAAATATCTCACAATATCCTTGACAACAAAGTTCAACATTTTCCTCTTCTTTCTCCGTGACTTTTTTTTCTGTAGAAACAATAAAGCTCTAACATCACGTTCTGATTTGCACTTGAAAAGGTCTTGATGGAGATTTGTGAGAATTTTTAATCCCATTATCTCCAACTTCGAACGAACCTGTTAAAGTTAAATGACAGAGGGTTGTTGGACGTGTAAAGAGAAAATTTCATAATTACTTATCGATCGATGGAAAGCGATGAAAGCGGTTCTGTGACACTGTATTTCACAATCAGTCGGACCATATCGCGTCAATATTTGTTTAATCATTCAGTGGAGTTTGAGTAATTAAAACAACTTTGTCGATTAGCGCTCGTTCAATTATACCTAGTAATAAAATTCATTGCTGCAGACTCATTTTTGAAATAATTTCATCAATTTTTTATTTGAAAATACTATCAATTTTAATAACATCAACGAATCTAAGTTATCGTCGTGATTGATTTCCGATTTCAATATTATTGGAAATATGTCTTGTCTTTTATTTAGTAACATGCCCTAAATTTTCATTTTAAGAACTTTGAACTTCTATTTCTGGAAAATTGGATTCTAGAGGAATATTTAAATCTATAGTTTTATATAATAAATATTTTCGAGTTCTTCAGAAACAAAGAACTTATGATAAGAATTATTCTAAGGAATGTAGGAGTTGATTGTAAAGAATCAAATAATCTAATATTAATACATATTTTATTTAAAAATATGAATGATGATATCAAATTTTCTACTGAAATAATTTAAAAAATTTGTTTCGTTATTTTTCGCGGTTAAACAATGGAAGATTCGAAAAGAAATAAGAACATATATTGGTTTAATAAAATTGATAAAACAAAATTTCAAGTAAAAAAAACTTTCTAAGGGAATATTCTGGTAATTGACACTCTTTTTAAAGCTGTTTTCGAAACTTTTTGTTGGAGAAAATAAAGTGCAATCATTTCAAATTTTTTATATGTTACTATTTATATCTTACAGTATGTACAAAAACATGTTTTTTTACAATATTTTGTTATTGTCTCTTATGGCCAAAGTGAGTATCTTAAAAAAAGTATGGGACTGGTCCACGTGATTGTGGCACTTCAAGACATCTCGAGGGACATGTGAAAAAAAAACTCAAATTGATTATTATTCTGCAGGCTTGTCATTTTGGCAGAAACTAGGATTTTTCATTTTGAGTGAAAAATAACACAATGGCGGACTTCTAGAAAAAAGGTCACACTTTTTTTCTCGATAATCGGGTCATAAATCAAAAAATAGTGAAGAGAAAAAAAGATCCTAGTTCCTGCGATAGCCACTGATGTGTAGAACAACGTGATAAAATTTCAGCCTGATCGGTTCAATAGAATTTTTGAAATCACGTGGGCCGACCGAAAAAACGTTGGGAGAAAAATGCGTTTACAGTTAAGTAAGATTTTTTGTAGAAAACACATACATTAATTATCTGTACCCAGTCCTGGATTAAGGGAGGAGGGGGGCGGGTGAGCGGACGGCAGCCCTTGGTCTCGCTTTTCAAAAGGGGCTTCCAAATTCAGAGGAATTTTTTTAATCGTTTATTTCGAAGTTATTTATTTATGTTTAACTTCGTTTTCCTTAAACGTGCCTCTTTTTCTTCAGCAGCATGAACTTGTTTTTTGGCTTTAATATATGTATGTATAAGAAAAAAAATGCATTTTTTTGAAACTCAGTTACCAATCGTTAAATACAGAAAAGGAACTACTAACATATCCTAACATTTTAGGCCAAAATGAACTAATAATGTATTTATATAGATTCGAACACGCTCTATTTAATGGATGCACTAAGAAAATGATGCAAAATTTTGAAGTAGTTCCCTTTCTGCGCTAAGCGCAGAAAGGGATTCAATTATTATCCAAACTTAAAGTTTCCTCTTTGAGCAAGCAAATCATATTTGCTTCCAGGAAGCAAAGTAAAGTGTTCATCGAATGAGCACAAAAGTTGATACAACTTTACAGCTATTTTACATTTATTGAATTAAGAATATCAGAAGATTAAAAAAAAATTTAACAATTTTATTTTTATTTATTTACTAGCTGAAATATTTCAAGAGATTTTAAGGAACTTCAAAAGATTTTTAAAAGAGTTTAAAACAGTTTAAAGATTTTCAAGAGTCTTAAAAAGATTTCAAGGGATTTCAAAAGTATTTTAAGGGATTTCGTACAGAAATCTTAGAGGATTTCAGGAAATTTCAAAGGGTTAAAGATTTTAGAGGATCTAAAAAAATGTTACAGGAATCTAATAGATTTTATTGATTTTAGGTACTTTAATGGATTTTTAAAACATTTCAAAAGAGTTATCAAAAAGTTTTTTCAGCGATTTTTTATCGATTTCACTAGATTTCGAGATTTTAAGTGATTTTAAAACTATTTTAAGCGATTTTTTCATAGTGTTGCATTCGAGCGACACGAAACGAGAAATATACTACACGAGACCGAGTCTCGTTAATTTATCACGAATTATCATTTCGGCTCGTCTTGTTATCAATAATGCGAGTTTCGGAAAACCGATCGAGAGAGAGAGAAAAAATAACTTATTTTTAGCACTTTTCAAAATATCATTGTTTATCTTGTAAAACAATATGTATTATTTAATTTGAGCTAACTATTTTATCGGAAAAAAAAGTAATTTATTAAGTATAATGTGGGAAAATTTTTTATATACACTCATCTGCTGGTTATTTGCGTATTTCTCGGTATTCCCCCCACCCCCCGAAGCGTCCCACGGATGTCTATAAAATCCTTCGAAGAGCTCGCACGCTCGAAGAGCCAGTGGCGTAGAGAAGTTGTGTAGGTGGCATCCCAGACCCGAAACCCGAAAATAATCAACAAATGAGTGTAATTCAAAATTCAAGTAGATACTTAAATTTTTCAGGGGAATTTAAAAATCTCCTCCACATCCACTATTTTATCGTCTATTTTATCCACTATTTATTTAAGTCTTAGAAAGAGTAATAATTTCAAAAGTTTAGCAAATTATTTTTGATAAATTGCTTTTCTCCGATAAAATAGTGGATGTGGAGAGGGTAAATTTCTAGCTCGATCTGAGATCACTGCTATAAGAATTATTCTTAGAATTCTTGTTATGCACCTCAAAATCCGAGATTTCGAGCACTTATGAAAATCTTGTGAAAAAATTAAGTTGATAAACCGCCTTGATTTACATATTCACAAAATGCTTCGAGAGTATAGCTTATTTGTCGGTAGACCTGTCAACTGTTATTTGCACTGCGCAGTGACGCCAATGACGATTTGTGAAAACAATGCATTCTATTTTACTGACCAAACTTCGAATGCATTGTTTCTACTAATCACCACTGGCATTACTGTTACGTGCAAAAACAGCTAACAGGTCTACAAAGCTATATTATACACTCTCGAAGCATTTTTTGAATATGTAAATTATACAAGGATAGATATGGATAGAAAGATAAGGAATGAAAAGGATACACGTAAAGAAATTTTGTAACAATACTTGCTATTTTAATATTCATAATAGATATAGTCGATTACGATTTGGGGAAATCGTGTAAAGATACAAATTATTGTTAGCATACTTACGACTGCTTACGAACCTTTATAATCAAAATATGAAAACTTAATATCTGTGAATCTGTGAGACCAAGAATTGGTATATTCAATAGCAAAGATTGATATTTTATGTATTAAAATGCAGAATCATGAAAATTGATAGTGAAATTATCAAATATTATAAAAGAAATTACAGAAATTAATAGTTTGAGTTACATATCTTAATACAAATATTCTATAAATGAATATAATAGACGCTAACAGAAATTGTAAGCTTCAGTTGAGGAAATTGCAAATCACTATATTAAAAAATCTTAATAGCCCCGATAATCTCCCGAGATTAGCCAAATTCGTAGACAAGTTTACTATACAAATTGTCGATATGCTAGCAGATTACTGTAAGGTAAATGCACCCATTTGCGTCAGTGGACCAATACAAAAGTGTAATCCATTCCGATTCGCTAAAAAAACGATTACTGATCTAAGAATATATATATATATATATATATATTATAATATATTAGACATTTTTTTGTTTTGACAAATTTATACAAATTACACCAGAAAATTTGAAAATCACGCAAAGATGTCAT
>JAUEJJ010019921.1:0-12632 GCA_032164275.1 Synergus coniferae | reverse complement strand
ATCTAACTTTAAAAACAAAACACAATTTTGAAAATATTAAAAAAAAAATTAGTTATTTCAAAAGTTCCCTGTATTTGAAGAATTACCCATATAAAACTAAGATAGATTGTACATTAAAGTATTATATATCTGTTGTAAAATTTAGTACTTTCACTAGTAAAAATTCTTAATATGACACGTTTGTCCCTAAATTGCAACTCATTTGAAGAAAAATTTATATAATAGGTTTCTCATTTAAAATATAATTTGGGAAATATTACATCTAATAATATACATACCTACATCATTTCCGACGCGGTGTTAAATTATTATTTACTGGTTGATTATTTTGTAAATCATGTTCAACATAATTTGAAGCCTCATTACGTGATGCCCACCGGAAGGTTGGAGCAGAACATCGCTGATATTCTTGAGGATATGATTACGTCTCCATATTCGGAATTTTTTGAATTATTATAGACTCAGATCGCTCAGATCTGATGTTCGAACACAGTTCTGAGATGGTGGTACTTTGTCTTTTCCCATACTCTTTATCCTTTTCAACAGTTGTAACGCACAAAAATTTATTTTAAGATTTGCAAAGAATCTAGTCAAAACGAGAAATAAAATTAATTTTATTTCATTATTAAAATTACTCTAAAATTAACAAATATATAGTAAAAGCTGTAACGTGGTGATTTGCATCACGTTAACGATCCTCTTCCCACATAGATTTATTTGCGTGAATAAAAAGACGGCCAGCAGGAACTCTGATTAGAAATTAAGGAATGAGAGAGAGTATGGACGGATGAGAGTGTCCAGGAAATTTCAGGACTATTAATTATGATTATTTACTTAATTTACCTTAGGATTAAGCTGTTTTATGTTCCGTTGTTGTTTTTAGTTCATTTACAGTTTGTATTTGCCTGCTTAGCGTTTCGAGGCCATAGATCCATTTTAAAGCTATACATAATTACACTGTCCGAGCCCTTTTAATAGTCTTCACTTTAGAACCTTTGTCACTCTCCAAAACTGTAATTGGGCTATGTTCCCATATACCCCATATACAAAGCTTGCATTACATATGTACATGCCTCAAAGCTGTCAAAATATAGGGCGCAGCCATATTGCTTATACTTTAGTTGCGGAGTACGCCAGAGTACGCAACGTGCGGCAGTACCCAGCCTTATCCGACTCTTTCAAAGATAGCCGTAAATATATGACCCCAACTTGGTAGTACCTTACTGATGGCGCAGCTGCGCTTTAGCCCGATTTTAACATTGTGTCTTATGGGATAATCTTACAAATAATTTAAAAAATTATACTTATGATTGAAAAATACTTATGGAAATATTACAATAGATGAACATACATGTAACAAGTTGGATACTTGGATAGGGCTGGCAGTACCTCACGGACTGCCAGTCACGTGATTCGACTAAACGCGTGCTTGGACAGGAAGACGAAGGAGAACTCAGTTCTGTGCTGGCCGCTCCAAAATTCGTCTCTGTTTGTAGATTTTTTGTGTTAGAGCTAAATTGTACTAAGTTCCAAATTCAAAGACGGTTATCAATTATAACGTTGGTCTGTGGGTTCTTAGGAAAGCTAAGCTTTAGCAAATGATCTCCCATTCGAGAAAGTTTTAGTGGTTTTTGATATTCTTTTGTCAAGTTTAGTGTGAATTTAGCCATCTGGCCAACGCCCTTGTAATGGCGTTGTCCCATATTGTGCAGTAGCGTGGTCCAGACCGATTATTTTATAAAGTTTAAAATCATTACTTTTATAGAGTTTGGAATGTGTTTTGTAAAATTAGAATCATTAATATTTAGTTAAGTTTTCTTTGAAGGATTAAAAAACCTACATAGTTTGCTAGTTTATCGAGTTGAGTTCATGTTCAGACTAATAGGTATGAAAGTACGTCCTATGACGTAACATTGTATGTATGCGATTTAAATTTTAACTCAAGGTCGCATACCTTGAATTTGATTACCATATTCTCTGCAAACTAAGTGTATATTTCATTTAATCTTTCTCACATCATTCATCCATAGTTCAACAATGTAAATTCTTCCATCTCATCACTATTATAATATATTTAATTCTTATTCTTTTTCCACATTTAAACCTAATTCTTCGCCCCCACGAAATCCCTCTCCAATGAATAGTCGGAATTGAATATTGAGATTTAAAGATTTTGATTGCCTTTCAAGTTAAAATTTTTCAGGTTTAGATTAGAATGGTATCTCATGATACCTGGCGCCTAATAATAGCATTTTAAGTTGGGTTCCAGAGTTGCAATAGCACTTGAAGCCTTGAGTTCCCTACAAGGCGGATACTACTATTATAAAGTATAATTAATTATAGCAACAAATTGTAAAGTTTTAATTTCGTTTAATTCAATCGTTCCAGATTTAAAATTGTTGTACATATTGAAACACCGCATAATATCACGTATAAAAAAAATATTTTTAAATTTGTAATTTGTATATTGTCAGGATCAGTTTGCGCTCTAAAGACCAAAAACTTTTATTCCCCTTTCTACGGTGCGGCAGTTCAATTTGAATATTATTTATTGACAAATTGAAATGATGATATATTATACTAACTTTTGTTTAACTTCGAATTACATGATCTACCGTCATTCGAATCAAAAGTTAAATCTTTTCTTTCGTCAAGAATAAACGTATCGCTAGACAAATGTCTAAACATACTCGTGTTGGGTTTGTTTCTTTCTCTATTCTATTTATCCTCTGGAACTGAAATGAAATGTTGTGAAAAAAATATTTTTTTAATACACATATAAGAAACAACAAAACTTATTTTATTGTAATTTTAAAAAGTTCACTTTCAAAGAGTATGGGTGTCCTATTCTTATAAACATTCTATTTACCAGGATTTTTTACTTCTTTAAATCTTCTTTTTTAGCTTCTTTTTTAGAGACTTCCGCATTGCTCGTGTTCCCTTTTTTACATTCGATATCTACTGCTGTAAAATCAATAAAAGATACTTGATTACGTACTTAAACAACAATTTGTAGACAAAGGACTTACCAATTTCATTGACTTCATTAGTCTTTTCCTCGTCTGTGTTGTTTGTATTTGTAACTATCAGTTTTATGACTTCTAACAAAGCCAACATTTTTTGATTTTCATAATTTTTCGCAGCTTCAGTAGGAAATTTTAGTACATTCTTATTTTCTGCAAAGTTTGATAAGAAATTGACATTTGTGATGTAATTTAATTTG
The DNA here is from genome assembly GCA_032164275.1 of Synergus coniferae. Classification (NCBI taxonomy): domain Eukaryota; kingdom Metazoa; phylum Arthropoda; class Insecta; order Hymenoptera; family Cynipidae; genus Synergus; species Synergus coniferae. The sequence continues at coordinate 9,409 of JAUEJJ010019921.1, read as the reverse complement.
AATCGCTTTCGCTTATTAGGCTAATTCGCCATTGTTCCTTCCACTGAAGCTCGATGTGAAACTAATATTTCTTTTGTTAGGATATTCTAATCTTTTCTCCATTTTCCTGACTTAGTATATCCGACTCATTTTCTGAAATGATAAAATTTATTTTTACTAATCAACGGAAATGTGCAAAATGAACTAGGAAAAAAGGTAAGGAGTTGCATTCAGAGAAAGTAAGTTAAAAAGAAAGAAAAATATTTAGTTAAGACTTGGTGGGATAGTGAGTGCAAAAGGAAGAAAAAAAAAGTAAAGAAAGCGTATAAGAAGTGGAGGGGAGGAAAAGAGGATAAAAAGGTCTACTTGAGTAAAAGAAGAGAAATGAGAGAATTGGGGAAAAAGAAAGGGGAAGAAAAGCAAAGAAAGTGGGAGGAAGAGCTAAACAACATTAGAACAGAGGGGAAGGCCTGCAAATTCATTAATAGGGTGAGAAGGAAAGGGGGAGAGGTAAATGAGAAAATAAAACTCGAGGAATGGAGAGAGTTCTTTAAGAGTTCGTTTACGGGTTCAGACGAAAAAAGGTTGATGCTTGGAACAGAGAAAAGGGAGAGGATGAGGCAGGGAATTTAAAGTGAATCCAGACTCAAAGTTAACTTTATAAACGAGCGCGTTTTACGCGTCCGTACGCATCCATAAATTCCAGGTGGAAATTCCGCATGAAGTTCAATGTAGAAATTGTGATTGAAATTCCATGTGGATATTCTGCTTGAAATTCCATGTCGAAATTCTATTAGAAATTCCATCCCGTGTGGAAACACCGTTTGGGGCCTATGAGTTGCATTCGGTCCCTCGAACTTCTTCTCCCGACGTAAGTTCAGGTAGAAAAATGAAAACGTTACAAACAATTTTTTTTTCAATTTCATCTTAATTATATGAAAATGTGAAATTCGAAATCTGTGGGTTTTCACGATTAAGAGGAGCTAAAAATTTTCCCATAAAGTCCTAAATTAATGTTACAACAATTATTGATGAAACTGCTCAAAGAGAGCAGGTATTTTTGAATTGAGTTTTATTTTGTTTCTACTTCTTACTAAGCATTATGAAATGGGTAAACATTCATAAAAATAATGTTTAACGTAAAGCTACATGAAATATGTGAACACATTAATTTGCAACTTTATGCAGAAATTTTTAGATCATCGTAATCGTGGAGCCCACAGATTTTGAATTCAATATTTTCAGAAGGATAATATAAAAATTAAAAAAAAATGTTACTAAATGATCTACGAACTAAATGCCCCCACCACAACTCCACTGCGGTTCACGCTGGCATCGAAGCTGGAATTCGGTCCGTCGCACAGTTGTTCAAAATAGGAATTTACTGTTCGAAATCACCTACAGGTCACAATAATTCTTAACCGATTTTCAATTTTCTTTAATAGAAATAATCATCGATAGTTGCACAACTGCACATATTGGTTACATTTTTGAATTTTTATTATTTTATAATTTTTAAATAAACAAACATAGAAACAAGAGTCATTTTTCACTTATTATTTTTTATCTGTAAATAAATAATTCAATTAATTTCAATCTTCATGAAAATTTATGTCAAAGCATCTTGGGAAAATAAATAATTAGTAGGTTTTCGAATATAATTGTTATAAACAAATCATATTAGCAATAATGTCAACATCGTGAATTGTTTGCTTGAAAAGTATATTTGTAGGTTGTATTTGCTTAATATTATCGACAAAATGGTACTTGATCATGAAAATTTATTTTCTGGAAAAATTTGCTTATTTTATAAAAAAATTATAAAGCAAATGCATTTATGGACAGAAATTATTCGTCTATTTTTACGGAATTCAGGACCCCAAAAAAGCCCAAAATTATGGCACAAGTAAATTTTTTTTATTTATAATTTTAGATGTTGGAGGTGCTAGCTTAATGTAAGCTAACACCTCCACAGCAAAATTGATTTTTTGAAAAAAGTATAGGAGCCCAAAAATTTTTATTGGTGCCCGAAAAATGTCCAAAAAAGCCCAAAATTCTGACGTATTTAGAATTTTGAAATTCGTTTGTGGAGGTGCTAGCTTAATGGACCTCGCCCTATATCTATATATGCGCCGCGTACTTGCAGCGAATAAGCTAAAGAAAGAGAGATACACAGGTGGAGAATGTAGAATAATAACGAGCAACCTTCCACAACTTGTGTTCTCCTGATAATCTCACGGCCTGCACGATCACAAAATGCGGATTATTATTAACAATAAATTGTTATTTAAATAAAATATTTATTTAGTTTAAACTATTAATATCATCTTGACCATTTATGATCAACTATAATGACCTTCGCAAACTGTAATTGTAAACTAAAGATAAACTAAGAATTGTCAAATCAATAATCAATCATTAAATGTTAATAAATATAATAAACCAAAATCAGCCAAATGTTCATATAATTTGTTTATAAAATAATTTGTTTTTAAAATAAACAAATATAATCGTATGACATGTCTGCCTCACTAAAAATTATCACTAATACAAACTGAAGGCAGTAGGAAAGAAAAATGATTACTTTCAACCAATAAATTATTAAACTATGCATTTGTTTTATAATTTGTTTTTAAATAAGCAAATTATAGCAGAAAATAAATTTTCATGATCAAGTATAATTTTGTCGATAATATGAAGCAAATGCAACTTACAAATATACTTTTCAAGCAAAAAAATTCATGATGTGGACATTATTGTTAATATGATTTGTTTATAACAATTATATTCGAAAACCTACTAATTATTTATTTTCCTAAGATGATTTGACATAAATTTTCATGAAGAACGAAATTAATTGAATTATTTATTTACAGATAAAAAATAATAAGTGAAAAATAACTCATTTTGTATCTGTTTGTTTATTTAAAAATTATAAAATAATAAAAATTCAAATGATAATATGAGCACTGAGAAAAAAATGTTGTTGAATCAAAAGTGCGCACTTTCGCGCTCGGTCAAAAGCAGATCTTATTGATTCAAATAGATATATTGCAATTCAAATAGATATACCGTACAATCGAATTCATAGCATCACTATCAAGCCAAAATATGTCCTATTGCTTCATTGAATATTCATTTGAATCAATAGTATGATACGGGGAATGATCCGTAATCTGAGACCACCTATTCAAGGTCCGCGAGGAGGTTGCGTCGAGGGCCTTGTACGCGCCGTGATTTCTTCGGGGTAGGAGGGAAACTTTCTGGTGAGCCTTCGCAGGGTATGTAGAGGGTTTCTCCGTCCAAGTTGGAAGAGGTACTTTCTCTCAAGGGTCGTTTCTCGGCCCTCCTCAGAATGGAGGTGACCGAATTGGTAGGCGACGTTCCGAATGTGGAAGACGGACGGTACCACTTACCGGGGGTAAGTCTCGGACGGAGCCTCAGGTTCTCGTCTGGGCGGCACGGATGGCCCGACGTATAGCCGGCTCGCTGGGAAAGGAGTTCTTGGGGTCGTGACGGAAAGAAGGGAACGGAAGGTCCGCGGTTTCGGTCCGTCGCGATACCGTGGTCTTAGAGCGTGGGTCCTTGTTCCCCCTAACCCCACGTTGGATCGAAATCAGGAGTGAACCCGTTGATGGGAAGAGATCGGGTTTCTTCGGATCGTATGCCGCAGGGAAGCGTTTCTCGTTAGTTGCCCGTATCTGAGCGCGTAGACGGGCGGCCTTCCCGAGACGTTTTCGCGGAGGTTTCGTCGGCGCGGGGCCTCCTGAACAAGAGGGTGTAGATTCCACACCTGTCATGAAGGTAGGGACCGTACGGGTAGAAGAGGGAAATGTCCCCAATCAGGGTACGTTTGTTCTACTTCTACGTCACGCGTAGTCACGAGGGAGAGACGCGGAAGACGTACGCGGATGTCCCCATGCAGGGTACGATCCAAGCGCCCGATAGGTCGCGAGGCGCGGAACTGGAACGAAGCCCGAAACCGGGGATGTCCCCAAACAGGGTCCGATCCACTATTTTAGAAATGTCCCCAAGCAGGGTACAATTTCCACATTCGCGGATATGAAGACGCGAGACGGGACTAGGGAAAAGTCCCCAAGCAAGGTACTATTTTCCTAGTCAACAATTCCGAGTGCCCAACTGGAAATCCCGAAACGAAAAAAAATTCACCTACTACACAGATACACACACACACACACTGAAGTGGAGGAAGAAAAACTTTGAGACTGAAGAAAGAAGGTAGTCCTGTCGAGATCGGTTGACCACGGAGTTTATTCGGGAAAGGTACAAATGTTGAGAAGGTCAGGAGAGAACGTCTGACGCTTCGAAGGTCCAAATCCCAAGTGATTTTCGCTTGCGTTTTCCCGCTGCTCACAGGCAGCTCAACGTACGAGACGCTTTTCCGCTCGGGGAGAGGGTAAAGCCCGACCATCGATTGATCCGTTCTTACGGGAGAGGAGGTAAACACCGCCCACCGTCTCTCCGTGCATCGAGCGCTCGAAGTTAGAACCTATCTTAAAATTAGTTCTGAAAATCCGAAACTTAATAATAAAACAAAAAAATGTTAGTTCTAAACATAATTCTCTATCTAGGGTACGGTGAAACAAAATTAAGGTCTACGAAATTGATATAATAAATCTATGATGCTGGCCAGCTGACTTATTTGATTATGATTATTACCATAATCTAATTATCTATTGTGAAAACCCATGTGTTTCAAATTATATTGAACTATTGCTAACGATAATTTTCAGTTTGATCACCTGATTAATAAGCAGCGCTTCTTATTAGTCAAGTATTAAGAAAACTGAAAATTATTGAGTTCAGTGAAAGATTGTAAGTACTAGAGAAAGTTGAGAGTGCAAAGAAAAGGGGCGTTCAGGTACTGAGGGTACGTCGGCAAGGTCAGCCTGAGCGTGAGTCATTTATGGGCTCTGTCCCATCGGTTAGCCAGATGAGGTTCGTTTTTATGGGGTTTTATAGACATTGGCCAAGCAAGGATCACAGAATAACGGATTGGAATGCGGATGGTTCACTCAATATTCCATCTGTTCCAACCTCTCTGCTGGAGTTACAGTTTGGCCGGAAATACTCTGCGAATCTCGCCTCTCATTCCGTTCGTATTTAGCTAGGCGACTTTAGCGCGTAACAAGTATCTGCTTTTGACCGAGCGCGAACGTGCGTACATTTGATTCAATAGCATTTTTTTCTCAGTGTGGTTAGTAAGAAAAGATTCAACCCCAAATCTCGAACTTATGGTACAAGGCTTTTGGAAATTTGTTTTCATATTTTTGTATAATGAAGAGTTTGGAAGTGAAATTTGACAGCTCTCCGGTGATGGTTTGAGATTGAAACTTTTTTGCTATCACATATTATCATTTGGTAGTAATTTTTGGAAAGAAATCCCACAACAGAGATTTTACGAGGTACTTGAGAATTTTTTTCGAGATTTTTTTCCTTTAGAGTTCGGGGGTGTAAAAATGCACATTCGAGTAAAAAATCCATCTTGTGAGGATGTATTGTACTCTTTTATGAACATTTAAGCAACGGTAAATGATTTATATCCAATTTTTTAAAAAGTTTGATTTTTGTTTTGTGACCAGCTTAATTTAATCCTAAATTAAACTCCCAATCTGAGTAAGAAACACAATTTTATTCGGAAACCTGGGCTTGAGCTAACAAGTGAAGAGAACATTTAACGTTATCACTGGCAGTGGTCATAACTACAATGCTTAGATCCTCGTTTTCCTTCTCGGTGAAAAGTCGCGAGACCTGAGAGGAGTCTGTGTAGCAGTGCTGTATTGCAAGGGGAAACTTCCTTGGTAAAAGGGTTCTCTTCTCCTTTCGTAGGGGAAAGAGGACGTGAGAACTCCCACACTTTCAGAGGGTCCTCGAATTAAGACGGATTCGTCAGCAGATCAATTGGCAGGCTGGGCAGACCAACATGCGCTCATGACATGCAAAGAACGTCACTGCACTATTCGCGGTGTCCGGACACACCAACACTTCTCTGTGGACGAGCTGGTTCACTGGATCACTTGACACCGCACTGTAGTCGCTCACTAGTAGCTCACTCACACTTGTTCCTTTTTTATTCTCTTGAGGCGTCTCCGTAGGGCGAGTCGATCCCTTCACCTTCTTGGCGTGACATCCATCGGAGAGCTGAAAAATAATTAAGGAACAAAAGGCAGGTGTGTGTATGTGTAGAAGCAATGGCTGGCGAACGCACTGTTAGGTGGTCCACCAGTCCCTTATCCCTTGGGCGTGTGTTGAGAGGGGGATGGGTCTCCCGGCGAACGCATCTGAGAGACGTGCTCAGTGGGTCCACCGGTGAATACCCATTTATGTTGTGTGGTGTGAGAGAAGTCTGTTCCTACGATCATGTTTGATGGAAACAGGTTTTTCCCGTTGTTCACCCCAGAGCACTGTATTCCGTTGCGCTACTGGTACGGTAGTGTGTGGAATGACATGCATCCGCCTGTCACGAAGCAAATTGCTGTTGTTGCTAAAGATCCATCTTTATAGACTCTGCGGAAGAAGTGTCTAGACCAATCAGATGCGTTGCTGCCATCTGATAGGCTAGAACGAAAAAACGGGGCAACTCATGCGGTGATTGGCTCTCAGCGGAGAGACCGTACACCAATGGGAGCTTGAGCCCGATTGCAGGCTCCTGATTGGTCTTTGGAAGGGAGACCGCGCGAATGTCGCATTTTTGCAACGTGCTGGCGATTCTCTCCCGAGCCCGCGGTGTTTGCATCAGCCGGATGCGCGCACAGCAGGCTGTGGCGCTGAGCAATGACGAGAAGAAAGAATGATTAGTATTGTACGACTCCGGTCGTACATTGTGGCCGCTTACGGGCGACAGTTTATAAACGTTGCAAATGGCAGTTCCATTGGATTCGGCGAAAAGTACCTATAGCTCCACACAGTGGCCGCGGCGAGTAGGGGTAGAAGTGGTGGGGGAAGGAAAAGAGCAGAGGCGTCAAGCTGCCGCTCTGCACGCATTCAAAGAATCTTTTTCAATAGGTAATTTATATCTTGTAAAATAATTCAGATACAAAATTTTTGACTGCACCTCTAAAAATATCAGTTAAAGAACTTATAGAATTAATCATAATCCGAAAATCAATTTTTTGCCAAGAAGGTCTCTTTTCTCGGATCGCGTCACATATGCACTTTATTAATTTTCTACTTTTATCAAGAATCATTAATATCGGTCTAATAAACATTTATATAAGTTAAAATGCCATTATTTATAATGAACAATAAAAATATTTTTTAACATTTCAAACTGTGCGCGAATATCAACCAATCAGAGGCACAGTAAAGTACAGAGTGCTTGTTGTAGGAAGCACTGGGATCGAGAAAAAAGCTGAAGAATGTTATATTTTGAGAGAGAAATCAAACAACAACAATGTATTAATAACGCTTGTCGAATCTCATGATTCTCAGTTTGGAAAGCAACATACTTTGCGATATTAATTTGATAACATTTTCAACAATTGTATAAATAAGAAATCGCGCAAAGCTTGTTTTACTTCAAATTACGAAACGATTGTAAGTGGGTGAAATACTTTACAAAAATAAAATTTTAATATATTGTGTGTAAGCATATCGTTTCACTTGCGTATACTTGATTATATCCAGGAAAGTTTTAGGGGCCCTCAATGAATGTTGGCCTCAGGGCCTCTGAATTCTAACACGGCCCTGGTGCCAACATTGATTCTGTGTGTTCAGTAAAATTAATGTGGATTTTTATTCTGAGAAAAAAAATCATAACACGTGCTCGAAGCTGAGTCGACTATAAATAATTAGTTGTCTAACAAAAATAACGAAGGATCCACTCTGAAAATTTTAGGGGTTATTCACAAAACTATAGCGAATACTTTAATCCTTCAAAGGGAGATTTTAAAGAGGTCCATTTTCTATCAATGTCATTTATTTAAAACAATTGCTTATTTCTTATATAAAAAAAAGAATAATTTTTCATTCATCGCTATACATATACAAAGTTTACGTAATCCTTGAATTTACCTGAAAATTTCATTTTACTTATAAAAAAATAGTATACAAACTTCAGATGTTTAAACACATGTAACTTGGAAAGTTTGCATATCATGTCGAAATAAAAAAATACGTGTATCTTTTTTTTATTTCTAACACACGAAAAAAAAAATTCGAAGCGGTTTTATTTTTTAGTTGTAAAATTACACTTTATGAGGACAGTTTTTTATATATAAAAATTACTTATTAGTAAATCAATAATCTGTTAAAAACAATAATAATGTTACATTTTTTTTGCCCATGTCAAAAGCAGAAGACTATACTTGAGCGGTCGGATAGCATAACCACCTTAGCGCTCGGGCTCTGCCAGCCTAGTAGGCCAGAGTGGGGATGACGCGCTGTTACGGGCCGAATTAATTCGACGAATAATTTTAAAACTGCCGTCATGCCGTTAATAATTATCGGATCTTGTTGGTTTTTTTTTTTATAGAAATACTCATGAATCTTTAGCGCTTCCAACGAACCGAATTAAATGACTTATTTTTTATATTTTCGATTTTTAACAACACCCAAACTTTGTATAACTTTGAGTTGAAAATCTCTGTTATTTTCAAAACAGACCGAAATGAACAATATCAGTTAAGTCCTTATATATTTAATTGTGACATATCCAAAATTCAGATTTATTGGTTTGTATTAACAGGAATGATGAGCATAAATAAACAAAGCCTCGGTCCGACGTTCGACACTTTTAATGCATGCACTGCTCACGCACGCTTTTGCATTTAATATCCGCGCTGTTTTTTCGAAAAAAAATTGTATGAACGAAGTTCGAACGACAAAAACTTTAAGCATTGCCGTCATCCCCTATATTATAAGGCAGATTTAAAATAAGCTTGAATTAAATCGTACCCGCGCTGCATTGCCGTTGATTAAAGTGAGGCAAATAAAGTACATAATATTGCTTTTATTGCACTTTTGACATGTATCTCATTCTATGTACAGAAATCAAGATATGTTTATCCTAGTGAAACGAAATCGAATGTTCTATATTAATTTCTTAACATACTATTAAGTATAAAACTTTTTCATATATCTTGAAAAGCATAAAAATAATGTTTATGCTTTTTTCCTCGCTATTTTCCGTTTCTCGATTCTACTTATTGTTCAAGGTATATCAAAAAGTTTTATACTTAATAGTATGTTAACAAATTAATATAAAACATTCAATTTCGTTTCACTAGGATAATCATATCTTGATTTCTGTGTATAAAATGAGATATATGTCAAAAGTGCAATAAAAGCATCCTTATGTACTTTATGTATCTCACTTAATCAACGGCAATGCAGCGCGGGTACGACTTAACTCAAGCTTATTTTAAACCTAAGCCTAAACAATGCGATGTTTTGCACAAAATCTGCCTTA
>JAUEJJ010019841.1:0-12680 GCA_032164275.1 Synergus coniferae | reverse complement strand
AAAAAAAACACGGGTATATTATTTTGGCGAGAAGAACACAGAAGTGCAAAAGTATTTTGAAAATTCCAAACTTGATATTTTTTGGACCACCCTAATGTATACCACCACTCGCTCTTGTATTATGTCGGCATGATCCTCTCCCAACCTTAAATCGACCATATTGGTCGGAGGCATCGCTACCCCCTAAAAACTGTCCATGTCCGTTATTGCTAAAACGGTGTATTCTGGATCCACTGGATCGTCCGTAACGGTCTCTGTCGTTAGGGATACAGTAGGGGTCGTGGCTACTGTTTCCCTGGTTCATTTCCCGTACAGTCAGGGCAATTTTTGATTGTAAAGCCCTCTTTCTTGCACTTGTAGAAAGTTACTTTACGCGGTAGGGCACAGCTTCTCTGGAAGTGTCCTATCTGTTGACATCTATAACAAACTGCTTCGCTGCCCTTATTGTCTGTACGTTCATTATTTGAATTTCGTTTGTTATGGCGTTCCTTATATGCGGGTTTCTCTGTTTGTTGCCTTTTATCAATCTTTCTGTTTCTGCTATTAACCATATTTTTATTCGAGGTTTCGGATCTATTTTCAATCGCTTGGATTGCCGAGACGCTATTCTTTCTTGGTTCTCTAGGACCTGGCTCAGCCTTATAGGCATACTCCTTTAGGAAGGAATTTTCGGGAGATGGAGGTGGTTTATATTCCATCGTATAGACATTCCACTGTTTTTCCCAATTCCGACCTAAGCGCAATAATTCCCTAAACGACCTAAAATCGGTACGACTAATCAATTGATGGTACCTTGGTGTAAGACCTCTATGAGCCCAATCTAACTGTTCCACCATTGGTACTTCTTCATTCAAATGACCGATTAAACCCTGTAAATTCGTAAGGTAATCATCTATGCTTTCATCTTTGCCCTGAGTCCTAGTCTGTATCTGTTCTTTAATACGTCTAGTAGCGTCATCGTTTCCAAAGCGGTATTTAAGTTCCTTTTTGAATGTACGCCAACTGGTAAATTCGTGTGCATGAACTCTGAACCATATAAGAGTTATCCCATCCAAATGAATTGGCATGTCTCTTAACATTCCATCATCTGAAACTTCTGTTAGCATACGTCGATCCTCTACTCTACTCAGAAACGAGTCTGCACTACATTCGCTCTTACTATTAAAAGTTAGTTTCCAATCAAGTACTACTTGTCCCAAGTCTCTATTGCCACGTCGATTCGTATTAAATGAACTATTTAAATTGGGAATAGCTTCTTCTTTAGAAGAACTATGCTCTGTATGTATTGTTCGCTTCAGTATCGGACTATTCCTATTCGTTCTCCTAGTATCAACTGTCCTTAGAGATTCGCGAGAAAGATTTAAATTTCTATCGAGAGGTCTGGCGTTAGAATCGGAAGTTTCTATGTGACTAAGTCCTGACATAGGTTCTTCCTTAGTTCTATGTAGATATCGCTCCGAGTGACGTCTTATTCCTACTCCTGGTATTGACGTTGAGTCGGAAGTCACTATTATAGATTCTGGACCTATCTGACTCTTCTACAGTACTAATTTGTACTCTCTTAAATCTTTGCGTAAGTTAATTACGCAAAGGATCATGAGATCTGTAAACGGTGCTGAAAGTACTTTTAACCTGTTTTTGAGACGTTGAGGTGTTCTTGGGCGCAGAAGGATCTGGTAAACTAGCATAAATATGTGGAAGATTAATTGACAAACCGAGTTCCGGATTAATCATATTATGCAGAATTAAAAATGGCTGTGGACGGGGTGTTGACAGTTCCGATGGCATTGGTTGTTGTAGTAAAACCACTTGTTAATCCATTAGTGGTATCAACCACAGTGTTTGCAATGGTCGTAATAGTGATAGTAGTGGCTAGGGTTTCTATATTTAAAGTTACAGGGTTAACAGATGTCAAGGGAATATTCGCTTTTTGTACCTCTTTTTGTTCTACTTCCGAATGAATTTCATCTACTTCATTTTTTGAATCGGTAGTAGTTAAAGCGAGTAACGTAATATCAGACTTTCGCGAAGACCAACCTTTAAGAAGCTTTATCCCTTTAGGTAATCTGGGACATCTCTCCCTTATAGTGCCACCTACCTCCAAGTTCAGTGATTCCAATACTTCCATAATTTCCGCGTCATTCAAATTCATGATAGCCCTTTTCAATTCAATGAAAGTACTGAAATTCGCAATTTTACCTAAGAACGCCATGATGTACCTTTAGTTGTCCTAATCAAATGCAAAAATTTCACAAAATAATTTCGAGGAACCTGAAAATCTGCTCGAAAATTGCCTGAATTTTAAATTTTATTTTCGTAATCAAAGTGAATAAAATAATCTAAATTTTATTCTTAAAGTATTTATTTTTATATAAATATGATGAACTGTTGAGTTCAAGCACAGGTAAAGAGAAATTTGAAGTCCCTAAACATCTGTTTAAATTTCTTCTCAAGACCTGTAGAGAAACACAAAAACACAAGGAAATTCCGAGGAACCTATAAATCTGCTCGTAATTTCCTCAATCTTATTTCATTTTATTTCCAGGTTGTCTAGAAGTAAATGATCGTAAATAATTATTTATTTACCAAAATGAACTGTTAAGTTCAAAAGTGTAAGAAAAATTACGAAGTTCTAGAAATCCTATTCGAAACTTTTCGAAAATTAACAGGTTCCGATCTCGATCAATAAACAATTAAATTCCTAATACTTGTATCCCGAGTGAACTACCAAATATGAATACAGTATTCGAAACTTCTAAAAATCCAAAAAGCCCAAAAAGAATTCCAAAATACTAATATCCAATAACCAAAATGTCACTAGAAGGTTTATAAAAGAAAATTCCAAAGGTCCATAATATCTGTTTGAAATTCTCAGAATTAATTATATTTGTTTGCTGCTAGTAGCGTACGATTACTCTTATCTTATATCTTTGTATTTATTTCCCGGTACCAAACATGTAAGCATATGCTCATGAAATCAGAGCGACCATTTATTAACGTAAGAAAAAGTTGAAATCGAATAAATTCAAAATCACGATTTTCCCTGCGGTCTGTACTTTATAAATTTCGCGTGAACTGTGCAGGCGATTTTTATTCATTCACGGTTATATTGTTACACACGAAAATGTAGTGGAAAATCACAGGACACACAGAACGATCAAAAAAGGTGATGCATAAAGATGTTCAGAGCGCTTAAAGCAGCCGTTCAGTAATGATCATAAATAAATAAACGAATAAATACAAACTATCTTGACACTCTATCTGAAGTTTCCTTTCCTTCTTATCCGGGTGCTCAAGGTTCAAAGTAAGTAGCAAAAACTTGAGTCATTTCCTAATTTTCCGTTGTCCGAGAAAAAGAGGTTTCTGGTTTTAAATATCTCGGCGCCCCACGTTGGGCACCAAATTGTGATGTGATGTGAACGAATTAAGTAATGTTATAAATAATATTAACAGGCCATCAAACTTGCCAGATAATATGAAAACCGTACCTCCGCCATTCTCATAAATCGAAGGGAACTCGGTGGTCGTCATTTACAAAGAAAAGTCCAGGTAAACAACGTTCAATTCGATAAATACAAAATATGCGTCAACTTCGGAAGATGTTCAGATAGAGAGTGTTCGGTCTCCATGCGGGCTTACTCATTGGCAGCAGACGGAAGTCGGAGGAGTCCATTACAGTGGCACTCGGCCAATCGTAGTATTTCTTGGAGTTACGTGGTCATCAAAGAGACTTACGTGACTTACAAAGTCGTATCTATTGTCGAGTGCACCATGTGCTCCGATATTTAACACTTAACGAGAGGCCTAAGAAATGTTCACGTTACGACCATTTTGTCACAATAAATAAATAAAGTTCACATACAGTATTCGGCACGGGGCTCCGTACGTCATAGACACGTCCGATGCTGGGGATTCGTCGTTGTGATGACCTGATCTCATGGCCGTCTATGATTTGAGTTAGAACTAATTTCAAAAAGGCGAGATCAGTTTAAATTATTTGAATATAGCGAATTCATCTACCGGTCGGCTTATGAGGATAAGCACGGAAATTATTTGTATAAATAACACACGAATAGGATTCAAACATCTATTTATTAAAGCACTTAGTTGATGTCGAGAGAAAAATCTAAAATCTTGAGCTAGAGAAATGAGCTTCGGCAAGAACGATCTTCCCAAGTTAAGAGCCAAGTTGAAGCTGTCTAGTAGCTACAGGATTTGTAAAGCTGTCCGCGACTTATAGAAGGGTGGGGAAGAGCTTCAAAGTACATAGAATTTGACGTGATGTCATAGAATTTGACGTGACGTACATAGAATTTGACGTGACGTCACAGTTTTGAGGGAAAACCGAAGCTCTAAATTAGGTTCGCAGATAATAAAATGTTGAAAGATATTCAAGGTCGTACTGGCCCACACTTATTTTATGATACTAGTGTCCCAAGCTTGGATCATTAGGTGTAGGCCGGGTGTGCGCCCAATTCATTTAGTTCTGAGGATTATTTTCCCTACGGTCTATGAAATCTGAATTTCAATATTTTATTATTTCTTAACTTCGAGTTCGGAAACGGAAAACATTTTAAGCTTTTAATAGTCTCATAAACCAAAAATATCTCTCTTAGTCTAAATGTATTTTCTACTTTTCTCGAGGATAATCCATGGGAAATTCCCATACTAAAGTTTCTTTGTTACATTGCATGGGGAAATCCCATAACTAATTCGAAATATTCGTTATTTTAAACATAAAATAATGGAAACGCAGCATTTATTCTTATAATTAACTTATTTCTAAAGTCTCTCAATTTAAAGCTATTCTGCCTTTGTAACTATTTCAAATTTGAATTCTTTATTTTGATTGGTCAAGTGATTCTTAAAACAGTGATTGGTTTAGAAGGGTGAAATGCTGGCTGTGAATAAGCCTTTAGTTTCGCGTATTTCTGCAATAAAGATGAGCGCACATGTGCGTTCATCACAAGGACTTACGCTAGCTACGTACTTTACGTTAAATACAAATCCACCTGATAATGGCCGTATGTGCAAAGCTTTAATAGCAAGCACCAAGCCAATGCAAATGCAAAGAAGAAGAAGAAGAAGAAGCTTAGCTACCTTTATCGATTCTATATACTTTTGTTTTAATTATTTTAGTTTTAAATGAAGAGAACTCATTTATTTAAAGTTCTATCGACCTTATGGAACACATTCTCACCAGGACACTCGAGAATTTTTATCCAAAATGGCTGGCTAACGAACGTGACCTTCATTTTAGGACACTAAAAGAGTATATCAAAGGCCACTCCAAACGGTCAATTCTTTCGATAGTTATCGTGCACACAAACTAAAAATCTACAGACAGACGCACACATACACAGACAGACACATTCTTAAAAACATGTTTTTTTGGTTCAGGGGGTCTCAAAACGTGGACATTTGACAAAAACGGTGGGGTTCAAATTTTACACAAATCTAATACATTCTAATACATTCTAATACATTCAGAATCTGAAGTGAGAATTTTAGAAAGAAAAAATACATTTAGAAGATCTAATATCGAAGGCGATAATATTAAAAAGTATTATATTTAAATTCAATACACTTAAAATAAATCACTTTCGTTCACAATTTATAATTTATTTTACTTTTCAATTATACATACTGTGGTGTTTATATTTAAGAATTAATATGAAAAATACATTAAAAACAAATAGTATTTTAAAAACCTTTGTGATAGGCTCTGGTAACTTATTGTATGCTAACTGCGGACAATTTCATTTTGCGTAGACCATTTTTTAAATACTTTTTAATATTTTCATCCTGGATATTGAATCCGCTAAACTTTTTTTTATTTTTTAAATTCTGACTCCAGATTCTAATCAGTGCTCTCGAAAATTTGTAGATACCACGCTTCAAGTAGATCCAATAACTTTTTGAAATTGTCGTCCGCCATATTGTATCCGGCATTTCGTTTTTTTGAAAATCTGACTTCAGACTCGGGGTCAGCGCTCTTGAAAACCCATAGGTACCACGTTTCGAGTAGATCCAATAATTTTTTGAAATACTCGTGACCTTGCACTTCATTGGAGTACATTTTGATGTGCCCACTGCGCGGGTAGTGACGTGTCAATTAAAGTTTTCTACTCTTATTGGTCAGTCATTGTTAGAGTAAGAAGAAGATACATTTTTTACAAATTCAAAATCAGAATTAAATATAAATATAACTGTAAAAGTAGTTAATTTTGAAAATAATCTAACAAAATTTAACAATTATTATTTTTTATAAGCTAAAAAAAATATAGTAATTATTTAATTTATAAAATATAAAGACAAATTTTTTATAAAAATATATTATTTTTTCAGAATGGGTTAAGTTTTTAAAATTCATATCATGTAACTATTATTACTGTAAACCTTATTATATATTTAAAAATAATCTTAATTACATTTATTATAATAGAAAAAAAGAAATAAAGTATGATAAATTATAACATTAAAAGAAAATGAACAAATAAACGTGCGCGCAGAGCATACGTTTAATCTTCTTGTTAAAAACGTCAATGCCTATCGGAACTACCAAAGAAATACTTTGATATAAAACTGATAAAGTTTCGCTTTTGATTAATGAAGTAAAAATAAAAAGTAAAGAGAAGGTTTATTTCAAAGCAGCAAGATAGAGATCTTTTCATGTAATTGTTCTGTATAAACGATTTAAAGAGTCGTTAATTTATGCTCGTCCTGACATTGTGCTTGAAATACATATAAACTTCTTTCAGGTGTCAGTGTTTCTTTTGGTCAAGTGAAAAGTTGCAGATAAGGTAGCTGAACAATGCCAGCATGTCCCGTAGCGTGTAATTGGTGTCAATTTATTATACGCTCGAACAATAATTGAACTCTCGAAACTCGAATGTAGACTTGTACATCCTGTACCTGCTATGAGATAAGCTCTCTTGAGCACGTGCGACTTTGAATCGAATACTATACGAATTCTCATAATGCAAGAGAACTACATGTGCTTTCTGTCCTTTATATTAAACATTTACACTAAGCTCACGAAATTGGTTATGTCAAAGTGTTTTCTTTTTTTTTTAATCGATTATCGATTGTCCATTCAAATATCCTCCAGGTGTAAAATCAGAATATGAAAATAGATACCTATATATTTTATATTTCTACTCTCTAAAACTGAATCAGTGAAAGTTCACTGATTCTCAGTGACTCCTTTCTCGCGATTTTAATCAGTGAAAAACCACTGAAAATCAGTGATAAATCACTGAAATTTTCAATAATTATCACTCAATGACTGAAAATTTCAGTGACTTTTCACTGATTTTCAGTGGATTTTTCACTGATCAAAATCGCGAGAAATGAGTTACTGAGAATCAGTGAACTTTGACTGGGAATCAGTGAAATTTCACTGATTTTTTACTGAGTCAAGTTTAGAGAGTATATAAAACATATTTGTTAAGGATTGCCTACAATCTTTCTTCCCTGATTTCCCAATGAAAAGAATTTTTTCTTAGAGTATAGACTTTTTAAAATACCTTCAGTTAGCAGAAACTATTTGACTACAAATTTGAGCCTTGTATTTTCGGCTTCATATACAATATATGTACATAGTGTTGCGATTTTCTTTAGGCCTCCTCTCAGATTGAGTCGAGATTTTGAGCATATGCTGGCAATTGGCATTGATGTAAAATTAAATTTCCCAAAATATTAAATCTAAAAAATAATTTTCATGAGATTTAAGGGCGTAAACTGTTAACTGACACTCTTTTTAAAGCTATTTTCGGGATTTTTTTTATAAGAAAAGACAATGCAATTATGTCAAATTTTTTACAACTTTTTATTTTTTACAACTTAAAGTGTTAAAAAAATTTTTTTGTCGTTTTTGCTTCCTCATAGAGGAAGTTTTGTAGTCGTTCTATTTTCCAATATTTTTAAATTGGTTTAATTCAACTTTCCTCAATTGACAAATGTCTAATACAACGTTCTAATCAATTGTCCGAATATATGTATGTATGTGTGTGTATGTATGGTATGGTGGATGGAACGATGTCGCCGTTTTTTGTCACCTCTATAACTTGAAGACAGTTATAGATAAATTGATGAAATTTTTATGATTTATTTTCACTACCAATATCACAAAACCTACCAAAGGATTTTTCAAAATATTGAATTTTAAAATTTTTATGTACATTTATCATTTTTGTAAAATTGACTTTTTCGCTGTAAGTTCTCAAATAAATAAAATTCAAACCTTATATAAGGGGACGAAAGATTCCTTGCGTCGAGACGAATAAATTGACTTGTAGGATTAATATATTATTTAATTGAGTATTAATGAACTTATGCTTATTTGTAATTTTGAAAATATTCATTTTTATCTATAAGTTCAAACAATCAAAATTCAAAGCTAATGTAAGAAAATAAAATAAATAAATAAATAAAATTTGATATACGCTCTAAGCGCATAGACCCAACGACATTGCTAACTCGGAAAAACAACTCTTTATATTTTATTTTTATTTTTTACTTTAGACATAAGAACGGGCGAAAAGCTAAGTGGAAATAACAACTCGCCTCGAAATATCCAGACTTACGTCTGGCTATGGCGCGGCGAGAACGGTTTCCACTTAAAACCGTGCTGGAGGCAGAGTGGGACCATGGAAAAACGCGGAAACCGTGAAAACTCATCCCGCGCATCTCCTTCCACCCGATTCTGCCCTCACCCACGGTCTTCCACGCAGCTTCTCGCCCTTAAAAGAGCGAACGCGAGCCCAAGACGCCAGTTATTCGGGGCTGGTTGCCAGCCCTAGACCTCCCGGGATTGGTTGCCAGTCTCCGGGAAAACCTCTGCTATAAGCTTCTTCGAACACTCCCTGGATTGGTTGCCAGTCTCAGGGAGAATCTCTGCTCCAGGTTTTCTGTAACTCCCGGGATTGGCTGCCTGTCTCCGGGAGAACCTCTGCTATAGGCTTCTTCGAACACTCCCTGGATTGGTTGCCAGTCTCAGGGAGAATCTCCGCTCTACGCACTCTGTAACTCCCGGGACTGGTTGCCAGTCTTTGGGAGAGCCTCTGCCCCTGGGCATCCGTCATCATCCTGGCGACACTCAAAAAAAGGGCGACTATCGCTCTCTGGCGTTCTGTTCTCTCTCACTCCTCGGATTGGTTGCCAGTCCGAGGAACGCCGCTGACCACCGCCTTCACACCAGTCGCCCGCTGTAACATCGACAGACGCTACGCTCCTGTAGGATCTTTCTTCTAACAATAAATTATATTATTTTTTCTTCAAGAAAATTATTGTGGGTCTCGTCTTCATTTCTACCACCTATCTCCGAGGGTAGATAGTCCTTTCACTCCCCCCCTTTCTGAGGGACCGGTTGCCGGTCTCCTCGCCAAAGAGACGAACGGCATACGGTCGAATCGGTGATTCGACCCTCTTTGGACTCCCGTCATCGAAAAGGGCCATCTACCCCTCGCCAAAAAGCACCTACCACCCACCTACGATACAGGAGACATAAGCAACTGGCGCTCAACAGCATCACACTCCACACACCACCTCCACACTATTATATTTATAATAAATGGGGCCCACACTCTTATATATTTATAATAAATGGCGCCCAACGTGGGGCCAACTATCTCTACAGCCACCGTCAAGCACTTTTATTGACAAATTAAAAACAAATGTATTGTCGATTGAGACATAGCGCATACTACAGTCTTTTTTTCAATTTTTTTCGTAGAGGGGGCAAATTTGAAAAAACCATTTAAACTATTAATTTCTTGATATTTATTGGTACTTAAAAAAAAAATTACGTAAATATTTAACTGAAAGCTAACATAACAAAGTGAGGAATAAAAAAAACCCAAATCGATTCAGTTCCAAAAGCGGGAGATAATGAATTTTAAGTACAAGAGAATTTAGCATTTTAGAGAAATTTATCCAAAGTTAAAATTAACAAATTTCTCAAAAAATTTTTTTTTGAATCCTTATACATGTGTTTGTTTATTTCTCAAATAGAAACCGAAAAAAAATTCAAGTCATTCAAAAATTTGAAAAAAGTTTCTACTGAAATCCATACGATTTGTAAAAGAATGTCCCATGTATACACATGCATATGGTCATATGTCTTCATTTCATGTGCAGGATCTGTGTTTGCGCAAGTAAACCGTGCACCTAACCTAACCTGCAAAATAATACCTGCGAATTTGCCCTAACAATGGGAAAAAGGGAATTTCTTTGGAATTACTAATTATTTTTACTTTTGTTATTACCAAAAAAATTATTATATTTTCGTCTAAGTAAGCAATATTAAGTTTTTAATTCATTTCTCTCTTTTTCCCACAAAGAAATTCACATTAACGCCGTACTGATCGGAGCGCCATCACGCGGATTAATTCACCGGCCCAAATTCTAAAACAATCTACTTCCACGTACATCTACATGGTCGATGCAGGGTGCTGCAATATACTCTCATGTGATGTTGCAGTTTTCTGCAACACACAAAAATAAATTAAATAATAAATGTATAGCTCGTGCTCTCACTAAGAGCCCAAATTCGGCACTCTTCCATTGTTTTATTTTGTTTTTATCTATCCATTTTTTTATTTATTAACAATTTGAAAGTCTCATATCTAATTTTTATAAGAATTTTAGGGCTGATTTATTATTTCTTTTGTTGTTTCTCTTCTTTGTAAAATTCTCGAGCTTCGCGGTCTTGGCTAAAGGTCACACAGGATCCTCCCACCTACATGATTTGGTCCATCATCATCTCTATCTTCTCGCAATTCTTCAGTACTACGCTCCTTTCTGGATTCTTCGAGGGCATATCTCTTATCTTTATCTCTACTGTCCTTTTGACGTCCAAAACAGAATTTGACCAAATCTGTCAAGAATGAACTATTGGATTTGTTGTTGGTCTTCCGAAGTCTTAGGCGCATCCCTGGAAATGGTTGACCGAGGCGGTTACCATAAATTCTACATAATAAGAATAGGTAATCTCGCCTAAAAATTATATCTTTATCTCTTTCTGTTCGTGGAACAGTATATCTGAGCTAATAATGCTTTTTATCTTTATCTTTTTCTATGGAGCATCAAGGAAAAAGGATTCCTAGTTTTTCACCTCATAATAAGAAGTATCGCCGGCCCTGAAAACATCTATAACAAGATTCTTGCCTTAACTCCCTCTCGTAGGCGGAGTTCGGAATCTCTCGGTCTATCTACAGTGGCTGATAAGGAGTAATGAGGAAGAAGAAGAAAGGACATCAACGGACGAATCGGAAGCGGATCTCATCGACCATCCTTCTTT
The DNA here is from genome assembly GCA_032164275.1 of Synergus coniferae. NCBI lineage: Eukaryota > Metazoa > Arthropoda > Insecta > Hymenoptera > Cynipidae > Synergus > Synergus coniferae. The sequence continues at coordinate 1,378 of JAUEJJ010019841.1, read as the reverse complement.
TGATGATAAGAAGCTTCGTAGCGCATCAGCCCTTCCCCTATCTTATAACTTCCCCAATTCTTACGAGCTGAGTATCGAGCGTGCGAATCTTCTCTTTTAAATTGTGAACTCCTGGTGACAGCACGTAGCTCAAGTTTTTCTCAGTTTTGTCTCGCGCGATTACAAAGTTTTGTTCTCGGCTTTTGATCATCGTTCTCTTCGAAGTCATCTTTTCCAAAGGCGAGAATCGATTTTATTTACATGATTTAGCAAAAATTTACCTATTTTGTTGTATTTAATTATCTTTTTCTTGTATTTTATTTATCTTTTGCCTTTTATCGATTTTATCTTTGCTCCTTGGCTGAATCATCAATTACCTATATACGAGTATTTATTTGCTAAATTGTTTGTGGTTTAACATATTTATGATGTCTATTTATTTATTTACTGAATTATTGATTTACTTGTGATTTATGAATTTTATTATGTATCTGTAATTTGTTGATAATTTGGATTGTCGAAAAACCTAAAATTTTACTGTCTTTTATCTGATTTCTGAAACGTGTCACAATTTCCCTAATTTTGTAATTGCTTAAAATGGTACATAACGAATTATGTACCATTTTAATGTCCCTTTATGAATGTTAATCCCTTCTATACTCTTATAAAACCCCCTTTTTTCTATTGATTTTGGAAATTATGTTAAAAATTGACTTATTATACGCTATTTTTGTATAAATTTTATCTCGATTTCTTTTTGTTAAAAACTATCTAAAATGCAATCTAATTACTTTTGTTTAAATTATGTTCATTATCTAATTAAAATTTTGTCTTGTTAAATTCTGGAATTTAGAATAAATATTGTAAAGTTTGTATTGTTTAATTTTGAGCTTCATAATTACTAAGAACCCTGCCCATCTACCATTATTTCTGTTAAAACAGAGCTGGTCAATTATTATTATCCCTAATTTTATCTTTTATATTTTGTCGTCAATCTCTTTTGGTTATCTCTTTATCTTTTTGATTTAACTAAAATTTGTGAAGTTATCCCTTTGTCGTTTATCTTTAACTTTACCTTTATCTTTTGGAATGTAGATTCCATGTTACTGTTACGTCCTACCTATTATTTGCTGAACTTCCTATTTGGCAACAGACTGCATTTCTAAGTATTCTAAATCCCTCGTTTTAGTTACAATTTAAGGGGTCAGTCCACTTTATAACTTTGAAAATTTGATTTTTTTTTTCTTGCATGATTCAAAAAAATATATATCTAGAAATATTGTGTAAAAATTTCAAGAGAATCCAAGCATCCTAACTATATATTTTTTTGACCTGAACATCACTACCTTTTTTCGTCTACCTGCGAGTATACCGCGCTCCGTCGAGCCAACGGCCTGTT
>JAUEJJ010019811.1:0-12687 GCA_032164275.1 Synergus coniferae | reverse complement strand
TTGTCTTCTTGGATTTTGATTGGAATATTATATCTCTTTAAAAAAAAATCTTAAAAATGACCTTCAAAAACAGCTCCGTACACAGAAGTTACCCCTTAATTCAAAGCGATTCAAAGGCCGCTGTTTGCTTCTCATAGTTGTTTTACGAATAGTATCTTTTGAACCCTTCCTTGTACTAGTTACTTTTTTTGCGCATGATGAACTCTTTTTTAACGAACAACTTTTTAATTTGCGCGCCGTAAGCCGGGCCTACCTGACCGCGCATTGGGGGGCCATGCGCTCGACAGCTGTAACTCGGTGAAAAAATTTTTTTTGAGAAATCGTTTCGGGGCATTGTTTTTGACATAATTACCTACCAATTTAGCTTTAAAAAAAATCGATTTTTTGAAATTTTTACATAGATGTTACCCCTTTGAAAAACTAACTAATAGACAGGGCGAAAACGGCGCATTCGTATGAAAGTATTTTCCCATTCGGTTTTTTTGCATATTGCCCTTCGGAATATGATCCCGAATAAGGATTGACATCTTGCCGGACGATAAAGTTGTGAAAATTTATTTAAACAAATTTTTGTTTATATTAATTACAAAAATGCTTTTATTGACTCTGAAGTATTTTTATAAGGTATTTTGGATCATTCTAAATAACTTTCGTCTCTTGTCATTTTTCCATAAAATTTACTGTTTCCTAGTCATAAATAATTCAGTATTTGAAAAATCGCGAAAACGGCAATTTTCAAGCCTGAAAAACGGTATTAAAAAATTGAATTTTCGACCTTGCCACAATTCCCAAATGATCATTCAACATTCTTTAATAAAATTCTGAAGAGTATTTAGAGATTATTTAACTTTAAAGCTTTGTTTTTTAATTGTTAAATAGGCACTCTGGCACTCTCCCACCAGCACACAGTGGAATAAAATCAAAAAACGAGGTTCAAATTAATTTGCAGCTGACAATTCTTAACCGATTTTGGATTTTTTTTTTTAGAAAAATTCAGCATTAAATTTTTGAAGAGAAGTATGTGGGCCGATTATTTAATTTTGCTTTGTTTAAACTTTTATGTTTAAACTTTTACGTTTAAACAAAGTGTGAAAAAAGTCGATTTTTTATAATAGTTTTTCTTGTTTATCTTCGTCAACATTTTTTTTATGATCACAGCATTGCTAGATGTCCACACTGGGCATTTATTTATACAATTTGTTTATAAAATTAATAAGAAATATCGGATGATAATTTTCTATCAATAAAAATCACTGGCGACATAATTTGAGGGAACTTAGGAGAAAAAACGATTTTTTTCTGTCTTTAAATGTCCACACTGTGCATTTGTTTATACAATTTGTAATAAATTTGTTATAAATTAATAATAAATATCGGGTGACAAATGTTTATGATCGAATATTATTTTTGCAATGAAAACAAGTCATTTGAGGGCCCATAGTGTGGACTATTTGTTAAGTTAACGTCTAGCAATGCTGATCATAAAAAAAATTTGTTGACGAAGATAAACAAGAAAAACGAAAAAATCGACTTTTTTTCACACTTTGTTTAAACATAAAAGTTTAAACAAAAAAAATTCAAAAATCGGCCCTCATAATTCTCTTCAAAATTTAATGCTAAATGTTTTTAAAAAATAAAATTCAAAATCGGGTAAGAATTGGCAGCTACCCTAAGTTATTTTGAACCTCGTTTTTTGAATTATTCAACTGTGCAGCAACTCGCGCGCTGCTTTTACTTATGCTTTATTTACAATTGGTGTTTATTTCATAACTTAATGTAATTTGGCAAAAACAGTTATAAATACAAATGAGAAGCGTAACTAACAAATTGATAACCTTTAAATTAATATAAAAAAAATTTATTTCAGCATATTCATTGTTTTTTTTTTTTTTACAATGGCATGCTTTGGTTTTGCAAGTTTTTAAACATATGCACTGAGAAATAAGATTAACAGGTACCGAATTCTTTAAGGGGGTAGTCTGGTAACTGAATTTCAAAAAAGCGAATTTTTTTTTCATACATATTTCGAAAGCACAACATATGGTATTGAGAGTATATTGTCAAAATTTTAGACTGAAGTATGAAATATTCACGAAGTTACAGCACATAGTCGAGAGCGCTTCGTAGTTTGCGCTGTAAGCCGCATAACGATCGCGCCCCCTCTATTTTGTGTAAAGGAAGTGAAAACAGCACTTACACAGTTGAAAAAAACTGAAAAAAAAGTTCAAATTGCTGAAGAAAAAGAGCACGAAAGAAAAAGAAAAGATAAAACATAGACGATTAGTGTAAGTATGAGTTTTCTATAATACAAAAAATCTTACTAAATCTTTAAACGCATTTTTCTCAAAACTACGTTTTTTCGGTCTGCCCGCAAGATTAAAAATATTCTATCGAACCGATCAGGTTGAAATTTTAACACGTTGTTCTACACATCAGTGGGTATTGCAGGAACTATGATGTTTTTTTTTCGTTCATTATTTTCTGATTTATAGCCCGATTTGGGAGAAAAAAAAGTGTGATTTTTTTTAACTGTCCGCCATTTTTTTACTTTTTTACTCAAAATGAAAAATCCTAGTTCCTGCCAAAATGACAAGCCTACAGAACAATAATCACTTTGAGTTTTTTTTTTTTTTAACATCTGAAGTGCCGGGATCGTGTGGGCGAGCCACATATCTTTTCTTGAAGATGCTCACTTTAGCCGTAAAAAAGTACAACAAAATATTGGAAAATGAAAACAAAAAATATGTTTCTGTACGCTTTAAGATATGTACAATAACATATAAAAAATTTGAAATGATTGCATTTTTTCTTCTTGTAAAAAAAAAATCCCGAAAACTGCCTAAAAAAGAGTGTCAGTTACCAGACTACCCCCTTAACTTAAAGTTAGATAACAATATATCTGTTTCATGCAGGATACATCCAATATCTTCAAAATTTAAACTTCTATATGTAGGGTTTAAGGAATTTTTCCAGATGCATGTTTGCAATGACGCACTCCTATGGACAAAAAGACATAGACATCATAAGGACGTCCTAAAGATATTCTTAGGACGTCCATGTCAGTCCAATTGATGTCCTAAAAACTTCTCATGTCCAAAAGACGTCTTTAAGACATGAGAAATCTTTTGGACATCAATTGGACTGACATGGACGTCCTAAGGATATCTTTAAGACGTCCTCAGGATGTCAATGTCTTTTTGCCCACTGGGACGTAATGTATGCAGTTTAAAAGCATCAGACGTACATGGAATTTTTTCTAAATTTACACCCAATCCGCATGAATGAGAAAAAATGATCAATCTAGCCTGATCTGCCGTTTCGTTTTTTTTTATTTAACATTTTTAAATAAACTTTTAATAACGCATTTAGTTGCTCCGTGGTTGTAGTATAGACAAATATCAGAATTTGCTGAAATAAATTTTGTATATTAATTTAAGAGTTATCAACTTTTTTTGTTACGTTTCCCATTTATATTTATAACTGTTTAAGTCAAATTACATTAAGTTATGAAATAAACACCAATTGTAACCCAGTGGGCAAAAAGACATTGACATCCATTAGGACGTCCTAAAGACATCCTTATGACGTCCATGTCAGTTCAATAAATGTCCAAATGACATCTTATGTCTTAAAGACGTCTTTTGGACATAAGACGTCTTTAGGATATCATTTAGACTGACATAGACGTCCTAATGATGTCTTTAGGACGACCTTAAGATGTCAATGTCTTTTTGCCCACTGGGAAGTAAGTAGTCCGGAATAGGCAGTAAGTAGCGAGCATGCGAGCTGCTGATGGAAGAGCGACAGAGCGTTTATTTAACAATTCAAAAACAAAGCTTTTAAATTAAATAACCTGTAAATACTCTTCAGGATTTTGTTAAGGAATGTTGATTGATTATTTAGGAATTATGGCAAGCTCGAAAATTCAATTTTTTAATACTGCTTTTTAGGCTTGAAAATGGCCGTTTTCGCGATTTTTCAAACATTAAATTATTTATGACTCGGAAACAGTAAATTTTACGAAAAAATAACAGAGACAAAAGTTGTCTATAATCTCTTAAAATATCTTAGAAAAATACTTTCGAGTCGATAAGAGCATTTTTGCAATTAACGTAAACAAAAATTTGTTTAAACAAATTTGCACAACTTTTTCGTCCGGCAAGATGTCGATCCTTATTCAGGGTCATATTCCGAAGGGGAACATGCAAAAAAACCGAATGAGAAAATACTTTCATACGAATGCGCAGTTTTCGCCTTGTCTATACAGTCCACACTATGAGTTGTACCACTTTTGGGGGAATAGGGGAATATGATTCCGAGAAATCGTAAACCTCCACTATCTCAGCCTCGCTCGAGGCACTACTCATGGGGTCGTTTATCAAATTCCCGAGTCGCTCAGAGTGGGTGTAGCGCTTGAGCGAGCTCGACCGTAAAAGTAGGGGAGCTGCACTACTCATTGAGGTACTACTCATAGTGTAGACTGTAATTGATAGTAGTTTTCTACTAATTCAAATATCACCGATTCGATACCGAGACGCTCCGATAGTTCTAACATATCACTAAAAAGCGACCAATTCAATAAGAAAATAAACTTACTGGACAAATTAGTATTTACTGTTTCATTTAGTAATGTAAATCTTACCATTTTCTTTAGTAGAAAGTGAAGAACTTAGTAAGCAGGTAGTCAAAAACAATGCTACTAATTGAATTGGTCCAATACCCAGTGGGCAAAAAGACATTGACATCCTAAGGACCTCGCTAAGGACGTCCTGAAAACATCCTTAGGACGTCCATGTCAGTCGCCAAATGATGTCCTAAATACGTCTTTAAGACATGAGACGTCTTTTGGACATCTATTGGACTGACATAGGCGTATTAAGGATGTCTTTATAGGACGTCCTTAGGATGTCAATGTCTTTTTGCTCACTAGGTATTTACTAATTCATAATGAATCATGGTCATAATCAATGTCATAATGAAAATAAAGAAATTACGTTTACTTTTTTTTTCGTCTATAGAACGAGGGGAAAAAGTTTCAACAATATCAAAAATTTGGTTGTAAATTTGAAATGGCATCACCCATATACTCCACTACAACTTACCGCAACTAGGTGTTAATAATATACCCAAAAATATTTGTCCCACTAATGATGGTCGATCTGACTAGCTTCAAAGATGTCTATTTATATTAATTAACTATCAAATAATAACGTATTTTTCATTCTAATCGATAAAATAATGTATCACGGTTTTTGTACCAAAAATTACAATTCACCATTTTAAAATTGTGTTTATGTGGGTTAGCTTTTCGTAACTGTCCTAGTAATGGTCGGTTTACCTTAATCGCGCGCGGATCATAGTTGCTGGTTATAGGAAAAATAAACTTTATAGCACATTTAATGAATGAAATGCATTTACATAAAATAAATTAAATGAAAAATACAAGTTGTGGCATTTTCATGTGCCATTGAAAATATGAATATGAATATCAGGAATACTGGTGATTACTTCTCACCTGTAATTGCAGCCACATATTGTAAGAGAATCATTTTGTTAGCTTTTGAAAGCATATTTCGTATTATGCTCGAGTATGCTTCATATAGAAAGTAAATTTTTCTCAAAGATTGGAGGTATCCCCAGTACGACACAAACGTTACTAATTATAAGAATTGAACCACCGCATCGTAGAACAGGATATAAAGTATGTTTCAAGGAGTGGGGGGCCCCTGATAGCTTTTTAAAACATTGTGAATTTTAGTTTTTGAATTACTTATCCTTATAGGATATTGGATTACGCATCTTTTTTTATATTGGAAAAATTTGTAACTTCCTTTGTTTTTGAAATCATTGAAAAAAAAACATGATTTTTTCCTATACTCAGAAAGAAGTTTGTTTGATTCCAACAAAATGTCTTTGAATTAAACAAATGATCACTTTGACATGGGGTCAAACATATGTTTGTTTGATCCAAATAAATTTTTTATTTATTTGGATTGAATACAATTTTGTTTAATTTAAATAAGTGTTTTTTTTAATTAAATAAAGATATTGTTTACATTAAACAATTATTTTGTTGACAATGTGTATATAAAATTGAATGTACTGTTTTACCTTATTTTTAAATTATTTATAGTTAAATTATATTTGTCGATATTATCGCACGCTTTTTACGCTACGAAAAATCGGAAAGAAAGTTTGCGGTGGCCAGGATACGAACCTATCTTTAACGCATCGAATGCAACTTATACCTAAGAATTAAACCACACAGCTAACCTAGCACATAGAATATTTTGCAAAAATTCCAGCAAAGTATCACATAAGCCACGGCTGACACGCATGTATTTTTTGTTTGAATTAAACAAATACTTTGTCCTATTCTGAAAAGATGATTGAGTCGAAGTCGAAATATCATAACGTCTATTCATGCACTCTTGATTCGTCGGATAGGTATCGATTGTGATTTTCCACAATTGATATTTGCCTGTCGGAAATTCCGTGCGCTCATTTTATCACCAGACATAATTGTTAACTAGCCAAGTAATTGTTTAATTTAAACACAATTATTGTTGAAATAGGTTAATAGGCTATTTCAAAAAATATCATTCATATTTTTGTATAATATAATTCATAAAATATAACATTTAAAAAAAATGCTATAACGTGCTCACGAAAACACGCGTTCGATTTCGTATTGAGTTATGGTAAGTTATTTAAAATAGTTAATACAGCAACTAGTTGCTATCTCACAGATAAAAAAATTGTTAAATATTCTTACTTGCTTGAAAATAGATATCGTAAGTTATATAAAATAGGTAATACAGAAACTTTTTTTTTATCTCTCAGATAAAAAAAATCCTTGCATGAAAGTTTTTCAAGAAACAAATTTTTTGACAAAGTTATACTATAAGTTCTTGAATTTAAAAAAATGATAAACTGATAACGTTATCCAAAAATGTTTCAAAATATTTCTTTAGAGAGTGTGATATTTTATAAATTAAACTTTCTAATTTTGGGTTATAAATTTTCCGACAGTTTTCGAAAAAGAAAGAAAAGTTCTATCAGAATCAGAAACAAGAAGATAAATATCTATATTATAAAGTATTGTAATATTACCTGTTGGTATTTTAATAACGCAAAACACATTGAGTATCTTTTATTAAAAAATAAATTCTTATAATCTGCATTATCTATATTATCTATCTATAAACGTCTATATCAATATTTTATAAAGTATCACACTTTTTAAAGAAATATGAAGTATTATAAAATATAACATTTAAAAACAAAGGAAGGCAGATTTTTTTAGAGAGGAATACTTGATTTGTAATGCATATTTTATGCAAAGTAGCGAACGATTCGCATTTTTTTTTCAGATGTAGTACTTATTTAGTTTACAAAATGTTATTCCTATACAATTGAAATTAAAAAAAATCTTTATTACATCTGTTAGGGAAGAAGAATTAAAATATTATAAATTAAATTATAAATTAAAATAAAAAGTATAACTAACAAATTATTCACTTCAATTAATACGAACAGAAATTTTTCAAATTAAACAAATCCTTTGTTTAAATTAAACATATATACAAAACCAATTATTATTATATTTATTTCAATCAATACGATGGATATTCTTCATTTATTAAAATTAAATAAATGTGTTGTTACTTGAAGTAAGAATCTTATTTCGTTCAATTATATGACTTTAAACAAATTTTCTTATTTAGTTTAAACAAACTTTTTTCTGAGTGTAGCATAAAATTTTCGAATTTTCTAACTTCAACTCGCTCAAAATCAGAGGCTGATGGGACTTTTAACTTAAAATTTTAAGGATTTATGTATTAAACAATACATATTTATTAAAATATCATGATTTTAATTTAACATTGGTTAAGAAATGTATAGTTGAACATGTCCCGAATTTTCTCGGCACAAATTTTCAACCACTTACTACCGATCATAGTGAAACTTTTGTAAATTAGAAAAAAAACGCGTCGATTTTCAAGATGGAAGATTTTGAGGTGAAGAAGTCTGGCAATATTTAATTTTAACTATATTACCTATTTAATTATCTAAAAAATTAAAAAACCGGAAAGTAAAACTTTTACTTACACTACCGTCGGAAATTGTCAGCACGCCTGTTTTTTTAAAGTTCTCTAATTTTTATAATACTTAATTGAAAAATGTTTCTGCAAAACAGTACGAAGGCTAATAAAATTCTTTGGCTAATAAGCCATAAAGGGAAAGTTAAAATCTGTGTTTTATAAAAAGATATTGTCAAAAACCTCAAATTTTAATATTTTCAAAAATGTTAATAACTCTGAAAATATTTATTATTATAAAAAGCCCTCGGTCTCGTTTCAAATATAAATTTCCATAGGTTTTTATACGCTGTTCAAATATTTTTAAAATTATTTTCTTAGCTTCTGCCATAGGCTCAAATTTGTATAGAAAAATCGTATAATTTGAAATATCCATAATTATTTACAAGAAAATTTATCTTTAAAATGAGACCAAGGGCTTTTTAAAGTAATAAATATTTTCAGAGTTATTAACATTTTTGAAAATATTGAAATGTGAAGTTTTTTGGCAATATCTTTTTATAAAATATAGATTTTAACTTTCCCTTTAGCTTATTAGCTGCGCAGACTAGAATTTTATTAGTTTTCGTACTGTTTTGGAGAAAAAGTTTTCAATCAAGGATTATAAAAATAAGAGAACTTTGAGCAACTGCTAAAAAACAGGCGTATTGACAATTTCCGATGGTAGTCTAACTCTATCAAAAGCAGTTTTTCAGTGATATTTTTTAGAAGAAATGCAATGAAATCGCAGCGGAAGTCTTTGCAGAACCATTGCACAATATTGAGGCTCTAGATTCTATAACCCCGCATAATATTTGCCTGGTCGTTTGAAGCCGTTCGAGTTGGCCCCTGATGACTTGACATTCATTTTTCGAAAATTCAGGTTTTAAATACATCACTTTGTAGGAAATTTCATGGCACATTTTTTTCCTTCAGGCCAAAAAGCTGTATCTTTCACCGTTTCTCTAAAAAATCAAAAAAATTGGTATTTTTCAGAAAACAAAATTTACTACATATTTTCTCTTCAACTCGCTCCGAAAGACTAAGTTCTTAATATTTTTAGATGGAAATTGAGGAGCTTTTCCCTCAAACTGCTCTAAAGATAATGAGCTATTAAAAATTTATTGGTTTTGTTGAATAAAAAAGTTCTACATTTTTTAGTCAAGCAGTATCAAAATAATGTTAAACAATTTTCAAACGCTTCGTTTATCGAGGGAATTTTGAGTAAGCCCAAACTTTCAGCGAGAGAAATATTTATTAGGATATAATGAAGTTTTCTGAAAAGTATTACTTCAATACATCGAATCGTTAAAAAAATATAAACATTCAAACAACGCATCATATAGAGACCGACCGCATGAGAGGTGATTGTATACAAATATTATCGGCGCACGAAGTATTTTTACCTTTCACGGGATCGGTTTTTATATGACGCGCTGTTTGAATGTTCATACTTTCTAACTATTCATTCTATTGAAGTAATACTTTTCATAAAACTTCATTATATCCTAATAAACATTTCTCTCGCTGAAAGTTTGGGCTTACTCAAATGTCCTCGATAAACAAAGCGTTTGAATATTGTCTAACATTATTTTGATACTGCTTGACTATAGAATTTATAATAGAACTTTATTATTTAACAACACCAATAAGTTTCAATTGTGCATCATCTTTGGAACATTTTGAGGGATAAGTTCCTAAATTTTCATGTAAAAATATTAAGAACTTTGTCTTTCGGAGCGAGTTGTAGAGAAAATATTCATGTGCCATGAAATTTCCTATCAAAGTGATGTATTTAAAACTTGAATTTTCGAAAAATGAATTTCAAGTCATCAGGGGCCAACTCGGACGTCCTCAAACGACCAGGCAAATTTTATGCGTGGTTATAGAATGCGGAGCCTCAATTTAATATTGTTTAAAATCAAATTTGGCATCAATTAACTTGCCCCGTTGGCCAAATAGCTTCGGTCTCCTTTGTATATATTATGTTGTTACCTGTTTTCTAAGGACTAATAAATGCTGTCCCTTCCGTTCTCTATAATCTGTATTCAGCAAGGTCAGTTTACAACTATTGGTCTAGTAAAATATTTGGCAGCTAGGTAATGGATGAGTCACAAGTACCTACTTTAAGTTCTGTATTATATATTTAAAGACTGGACACTGAGGACTCATCATTTTAACTCCGTATTCAAAGAGTGAAGTTTGTCTCTTTCGTCTGTGGAAAATAAGCGGTGCACAACATTTGGATGCACAGTAATTGCTTCGTGAATATTTAATTCAGTAAAAAAAGTTTTGAATATCAATAGATGTTATGTGACTTCGGTAGTATCATTATAATGTCTTATCGGCGAGGAAAGAAATCACGTTTATATTTATCTGCGCCGCGTAAAAAGAGAAAGGGAGCAAAAAGTAACATCGCAATTTTTTGGAATACAAAACGACAGTAAGTTATAATCATTCATCATTATGAACTAAGTAATAATAGAATGAAAATATGGGCGATTCCATATCATATTTATAACTGATAAATAAAATCGTCTTGAATATTTTTTTCTTTTTCGATGTAATTCATATGTCCGCATCGTTTCTAAACGAAAATAGTTTTTTTTCAAAATTCTTTCAGGCAATAAAAAAAGTTTCACCCCGATATCGTTATCGGGAGAATAGAGTTTTTTATCAAATTTTCAGAGTGCGTGAGTGGAAAAAATGAAGCCTTCCGATAACGATATCGGGGCGAAATTTTTTTTGTTATTGCCTGACATCAAATGCAATCGATTTCCGAAAGAAAATCTGAATACAAAGCATTTATAGGGAAAATAGAATTTTATATAATATTTTCAGAGTGCGTGGGTGGAAAAAACGAAGCCTTCCGATAACAATTAATATTAAATAATATAGAAAAAAAAAAATTATGAAATATAATATTTAAGAGAAAATTATACGCGGTCGCTCTCGTGTTATAAAAAGGTCATGGCAAAAAAGGTCGAATATCGTAACGCCTTTCCCGTAATCATGACCAAATTTTCATAATGTAATATTATATACATCTGATATAACATATATAGATATATAAATGAATATAAACATTTTTTTTCCTTAAAAATATTATAAATTATTTTAATAATTCTGTATAAATATAATTTTTAATAATGTGATTTTTTCGGTTATTGCTTTCTTAATAATTTTGTAGAAAATATATAAATTATTGTTTACATTCTCATAAACGCAAATAATATATTTTTTAAATATTACATTACTCAAAATGAATTAATCAAATTAATAAAAATTTTAAGTATACTTCCCAACTCTAGTGACACGTCACTTCCCAACCCTGAACATAATGAGCGCGGGAAATTTTCGAGAGGCAAGTATCGATTGTCGAAACTCACTATCGATACCTACGCGACGAATCAGGATTAGGGAAACGGCAAGTATCGATTGTCGAAATCCACTATCGATACGTACGCGACGAATCATGATTTCGGAAAAGGCGTTACGATATTCGACCTTTTTTGCCATTATCTTTTTATAATAGGATATCCTGACATCAAATGCAATCGATTTCTTAAGGAATATGAGAACAAAGCATTTTGAAAAACATGATTTTCGTTTATAAGTGTTGCAGGCTTCAATTACATGTATATTTTCAATTTCGACATGATACGCAAACTTTTCAGCCCAGTGAGCAGAAAGAATTTGACATCCTGAGGACGTCCTAAAAACATTCTTAGGACGTCCATGTCAGTGCAATTGATGTCAAAAATACGTCTCGTGTCTTAAAGGTGTCTTTTGGACGTGAGACGTCTTTTGAACACAAATTGAACTGACTTGGACATCCTAATGATGTTTTTAGGACGTCCTAAGGATATCAATGTCTTTTTGTCCACTGGGAAGTTTCAAGTGTTTAAACATCTGGGGTAGAAAAAATTAAAGACTTTTAAAAATTTTTCAGTTCGTAAATTACTTCTTACTTCTTATTAAAGAATGAAATTTTCAGGTAAAGTAGCCAACGGTGCACTCTGAAGGTGCAATTCCTGTTTTCTGCTTTAGGTACGCCGTCGATTTTTGCTATAATATTATAAGACGCATGGGAATCATTTTTACGCCTACTACCTGTTCCTTAAATTTTTGTTCCTGAACAAAAGTTATAATAACTCAGCCAAAAAAAATTGCTAATAAAAAAGATTGGAAAGATATTTTAATTATGAACATTTTTCCCATTTATGGCTTTTTACACAAAAAGTTAAAGAGTTATGCATAAATAAAGGTCAAAAAACAGGGTTAATATCGGCATGAATTTCACATCAGTAAACTTTCACTTGCTGTATTTTTTTTTTAAATAAGCTAAAATGTGTGAAAAAAATCGATTGGCATCTTTAACATGTTATTTAAAGGTAGGCATTATGAAAATATGAAAATTTTATTGATTTTCACGTATACGGTTAATTATAGTATCTCAGGTTCTAATATAGTGATAGAAGGGTCTATTAAGAGGGCTGTGTACTGGGCCTTTTGAAAGCCTATCGTACCAGGATTGTTACTCCAAAAGTATATTGTAAAATATGACTTATTTGGTATGCTTGGATTCATAAAAGAATAATCTATG
>JAUEJJ010019791.1:0-12691 GCA_032164275.1 Synergus coniferae | reverse complement strand
ATAATATTATAATAAAATAAATACATTATTTTTTCACTATTTTTCAAATTCGGGATTTTGGTTTTTCGGAAAAAATGTATTGTTCTATTTTAAAGGAATTAAAAAGATTTGGAAGAATACAAAACAATTTTCTAGTTGTTTTAAGTATTTTTTAAAAAATTACGAAAATTATATAATATTTAAAAACGAAAATTCGCAATCATTTTCAAAATATCTTTAAAAAATTTTCAAGACGCCCTGCAAAATTTTCTTTCAATAGGTTCAAATTCGAAACACACATTGAAATTTAATTATGCAAAATTATATGTATATAAGTATATGTATATTGATATCGGCTGAAATAATTTTGTAAAATTAAATTTCAATCTGGTACACAAGAAATTTTCTATACAAAATATTCGATGGAAAATTGATATCTCAAGGAAAATTGTTTCCACGAGGATGAAGGATCAAGAAGTGTAATAAATTTTTCTTCAACTACCATACTTCTCATAATCGTTTTTAGCACGAGACTGGAACTATGTTAGTATGTGTGTACTTCTGAAAGGCCAACCATCAAGAGCAAATCCCAGAAAAAAGGGAAAAAAGAGAAAAAAGAGAAAAAAGAGAAAGAAAAAAAGAAAAGAAAAGGGATATATCGGATCCGATACACTTATCCTCACAGCTATATAAAATCCCTGGCAAGACAATTAAGCTTCATCCTCAGCGATATTAAAGACGTAATTCTATCTGAAGCCTTGAAAAATATTTCCGCAAACTTCCAACGTACAAAAGGTCGATAGAGGGTTCCTTCACCATTTACTGTCCAATAAAAATCCCATGTCTGATAAAAATCGACTTTTGTTTTCAAAATAATAGACGATACTTTCCCACTAATGTCGAAAACATCTCACTAAATTCCCAAACAAGAAGCTAAATTGATAAACTCTAGTACAACAGCCGCCATTCGAGTATAACCGAGGCAAGCGCTGCTTAACTTTAGTGATCGAACGAGAAGCCTTAAGCAATTCCATATGTCTAAAAGCGACATTTGAAATGTATAATTATGTAGAAGAATACATAGATACATTATTTATTAAATATTTGAAAATAATAAAAAGCTGTGAAGTTGCATCAACTTTTGTGCTCATTCAATAAGCACTTTGCTTCCTCATAGAGGAAGTATTAAGTAATTAATGAAATATATTAATCAGTATTAATATTAGATCATCTGATTCGTTTCAACACAAAAAATTTTTTTCATCAACTTTAAAATGTGATAATTAGGAAAACTATAGTTGAAAAATCAATTTTCCAAAATTAAATATTTTGGTAAACCCTTTTAAGAAATTCAACTTGGTACATGTTGGAGTAACTCTGCAAAATTTCATCAATTTATCTGTACGCGTTCTCGAGATATTGCAAGATCGTCAAAAGCGTGACATACATTCATACACACAAATTCACACACATCCGGACAATTTTTCAGGATATCATATTAGACATATTACCCTTGAAATATGTTCAAAAAACCTTTTTTTAGAAACTGGATTTTTTCACCACTACAAAGCTTCCTCTATGAGGAAACAAAAGAAACCTGGAATCGTGTTGAATAACTTGAAAAATTAAAAATGTGTATGGATGAATTTTTGAATTTTAAAATCAATATTAATTTAAAGTTTGGAGCTGTCGAAACAAAAGTGTCGCGCCTTTCACAAGTAATTGGTTCACGTTAGTGACGCTTTGACACAAAACCTATAATACCATCAAATTTTTCTTACAATATGAAATTTCCAGCTTCCTAATATATTTTCAGTCTGCGTACTATGTGAAGTGGATAAATATTAAATTTTTTACAATGTCGCGAAAAAACGGTTCACACAATTTGCGAAATAATCAAAAGGTTCAAAAGAATAAACGTGGGAATGGTAAACAAACCTCAAATTATTTTAATATCAATTCGTCTAGTTACTCACTTTCTTTTCTAAACTTATAAATTGAATTTGGTTTACAGGTAACCGATATATTTTGTCATCGAGGGCTGAAACTGTATTGAAAATAGTTTTAGAAGACATATTACAAGAAACCCTTCAAGATGCAAAGAGAATAGCCGAACAATCAGAAAAGGGAAGAATCTCTTTGGATGAAGTGGAAAAAGCTCTCAAAAAGCTTTGTAGTCGTTATTGTACTCAATCTGGTCAATTCCAGAAAGATGCGTCAAAAAACAATCGTAAAAGTAAATAATATACCCATTTTAAAAACCACATTTTTGAAAAATAATTTTGAATTTTAAAATATGCAGACATTTATTTTGTATGTATTATATGTATTTTTTATGCGTTATGTATTTTTTACGTAATGATGTATTTGTACACAAAATATTGATATTGAGAAACAAAATTAAATAATATTGACATTGAATTTTATGCGTCAAAATTTTTCTCTTTGCTTTGATATCGCTTTAATCGATCACTTCCGAGTGAATTTGCACAAGGAATAGGGACACGTAGCGAAGAAATTTTTCTTAGGCTGGCGTGTCACCAAGTCGAGATTTCAAGTGGAATTTTCTTTCCTCAAGTGAGGCAATCTCAAGTACAAGCTTGTCTCACAAATCTTTTATCATTCTCACGAATTCGAACTATAAATACAATTCTCTTTCAATCTTTTACTGCTATTCGAACCACGTATAGTATTTATAGTCTTGCGTCTCGCACCCCATTTTTAAAGTTGAATCGAGAATTTCTTCATGATCGAATTTTTAATCTCGACATTCTCGGTACTCCTGAGAATAAAAAGGAAAAAACGATCGTGTGAAGTGTGACTATATAAAGGAGATAAAATAGGAGAAGAGTATGAAGTTTTCTCTGACTTTACACTTTCCTCCTGGTGCCATTATCGGGTCCCATAGGAAAGACCGTAGCTTAAAATAATGGTAAGTATCATCCCTAAATCCCTGTAGAAAGAACGTAGCTCAACTAAGTTCGCTAATTTCAGAGGAAAATCTCGCACAATTTAATTATTCATAAAAAGTACCCTAATTAAGAAACAAAATTTCCTAGGACATCAAAAATTATAGATTTTCAATGTTTAAAAAGGCGATAAATTTTAAAAGTGTATGAGTCATTTAGAAAAAATCTGCACCTGATCGCAAGGTTAATATTAAGTTTTTCATTTTTTTTTTTAATGACAGTTAATATTATAATATACACTACCATCGGAAATTGGCAGTACGCCTGTTTTTTAGCAATTTCTTAAAGTTCTCTAATTTATATAACATTTAATTGAAAAATTTTAATCCAAAACAGTACGAAAGCTAATAAAATTCTGCGTTTAATGAACTGAAGGGAAAGTTAAAATATTTTATAAAAAGGTATTGACAAAAAACGTCAAATTTCAATATTTTCAAAAATGTTAATAACTCCGAAAATATTTGTTATTTAAAAAATTCCTTGCCCTCATTTTAAAGATAAATTTTCATAGTTTTCGTGCGCGCTGTTCAAATATTTTTAAAATTATTTTCCTAGCTTCTGCTATAGACTCAAACTTGCATAGAAAAAACGTAAAATGTGAAATATTCATAGTTATTTACAAGAATTTTTTAAAAATCAAAATATACCATATTTTAATCAAATGTATTAAAATCTATTAAAATATTAATTTCTTTTTTTTTTTTATCCATGTATGGAAGACAATCTTAATTTAAAATTTACGAGATTTTTCGTACAAGTTTTAGCCTATGGCAGAAGCTAGGGAAATAATTTCAAAAATATCTGAATAGCGTGCACAAAAACTATGAAAATTTATCTATGAAATGAGACCAAGGGCTTTTTAAAATAATGAATATTTTCAGAGTTATTAAAAATTAAAAAAAAAAAGCTTTAACATTTTCGGCTATTTCTCTAAATATTTCAGAGTGGGATTTTTTCGTTTTCTATTTTTCTCTTACAAGTGAAAAAAAATTTATTAATAGCTTATTTTTCATCACACTACTCTGAGAATTTTTTAAAATGTACAAAGAACTTTAAAATTTGAAAACAATATAATAATAATAATAATAATTAAAGATGACAATCGCCGAAAAATATGCTGTTAAAATTTTCTTTTTCAATTGGAAAAGAAAAATAGAAAATGAAAAAATCCCACTGAAAATTTCAGAGAATTTGCGGAAAAGGTCAAACTTTTTTACAATAAAAAAGGAAAAAAATTTTAAGTCACTATTATGTCGAAATTTCCATTTTTTTTTTCGAAAATTTAAAAAAAAATTGTTGAAGATGAATCTGTATAATTTTTATAAATTTTGTTATACAAAAAGCATTTACAAACAAAATTTTTGAAAAAAAACTTCCTGATAAATTAATTTTTGAAAACGTTGCAGCCAATTGAAAAAAAAAGCCATTTTTTGGGTTAGGTAAGAAAATTTGAAACGAAAAACGAAAAATTGTAGTAATAGAGATACTGTACTCCTTAATTAATAACAGTGTGTGATTAATAAATTTTTGGACCGACGAATGTAAATTTTAACTATTTTTTTTACACCGTCATCGTATATGAAATCAGTTATATTTTTTATATTATATTTTATTTATTATTTATTATTTATATTTTATTTATTATTAAAAATTTCTCTAATTAAATTTAAAGACGTAAGGTACATTTATCTGGTCCTAAATATTTACATATAGATAAGACAACATTTTTTTTATTTGTATAAAAATTTAGGACCAGATAAACGTACTTTAATGCTTTAACTTAAATTATTATTAAAATTTCCAATTTGATATCTCATTAAATGTAGTCATAACGTTGCAGAGAAGAAAATCTCGGTAAGGTAGGGATCGCATATTAATACGTGCCCTTAAGCATGATAGAGTCTTAAATAATAAATTTCTTTTCTAATTTGAAATAAAAAACAAATTGTGTAATTTACACATGAAGAATATATATCACCAAGCACGAAGCACGAGACGAGAATGCAGGTACATTTTGCCCCAGGTACTCAATATTCTAGGTACGCCACCTGTTTTTGATGGATGAAACCCAACAACAATTGGAAAAATGATATTTTATATAAAACCAATACCTTCTCATATGATGAGAATGTAAAAAGTTTTACTATCAAAAGTATTATGGTGCTATAAATAATTTTCAAAATCAAAAAAAAAAACCTCTGGCATTAATGTGAAGCTAATTTTCACTCGCGAATAGAGAGATTTATGTCCTGTACTAATGTCCTCGAATGGAGCCTTTCATTAAAGTCCAATTTGAAGCTCCAGACCTTTACATACCCAGTGGTCATTTCATTAAATTTAATTCGATGTAATTCTACAGATTCTAGCAGCTTTCCGAGACCCATCTCGTTACACGCTATTCACGTCTATTTCACGCCTGTCGAAGATTCGTTTACAAACTTTTTGAACACTAAAGAAATTGATGATTCCCACTCAACAATGAAACAACTCAAGTTTACTGTTTAACTCTCAACATAAGGAAATAAAGTGAAACCTGGCCGATTTTTTATATTTCTTCCAATTTTTCTTCCATCTACTTTAATCCATTTGTAGGGTACAAAGGCCTAATGGCTAAGTGCGCTGAACGGGGATTCCCTGCCCTCTGGGAAATATAAATAAAATAAAATAAATGCTGGAATGAAAAAATTTGAAAACAAGAATTCATCAATTATTATATTAATTGTTAAGATAATAATAAATATAATAATAAAAATAATAATTATATTAATTACTGATTCTAAATATTACATATTATTATCTGTTATTACAGAAATAATATAAAATACAAAAGTTATAAAAAAAATTGGTTACACTTATACATTATTTTAATGTTTATTAATTCCTTGAGAAAAAATTTGAATTAGCCTCTTCGAAATTGTCCAAACATCTATAAATCTAAATTTTTTATAATTCAAATTATTTTAAATCAGTGATGTTCAATGCATAAGTAAATGATTAAAAACCTATCAACTCGTAAATCCCCTCTCTTACCACCTTTGATTGGTTTATCTGGGGAGTGTGGCATACAGAGTGGTCGAGTTTCTTCGGTTGCCGAGCGAAAGAAGCCGAGTGGCTCCGAAAGACTCTCGATCCTCGCGCTATTCGCCAGTGGCGAAACAAGAAGAGGAGAATTCGAGAAGAATTCTGGGTGAAGTGCTCGGAGAAGGGGAAAAAATAGGGAGAAAGGGTAAGTTCGAGAACCTTGCGTTGGACACCATTGCTTTAAATATAATTGTATTAATATCGACAATTTAATTTTATAACTTTTATATTTTATATTATTTCTACAATAATATGTAATGTTTATTTAATAATCAATAATTAACATAATTATTACTTAAATTATTATTTTCACTTTTATATTAATCTGATATTAATTATTATTATGTTAATTGTTATTATAATCTTAATAATTAATATAATAATTAATAAATTCTTGTTTTTAACTTTTTTGTCACATAGTATTCGACATTTTTTTATTTAAAAACTTTTTTATTTAACCTAGCGAGGACACAGTTTAAAGTAAAGGATATGTGAGATTTTTTAATGTACGTTGTAAAATGGTATGGCTTTTGTGATCCTGGATTTAACCTTTATCATTTCCTGATCATTACGGTCCGAAAGATATAAAACGTCCATTCGAGATTACAACCGAGTCTTTAACTTCTCCGCGTAGATACATGTATAAGGGTCGTATAACAATTTGATTTAATGTATAGCGATGTAAAATCACAGTTATATTTACCCCAGCCATTCAGTCACTCCCCGTAGTTTCATCGAGCTGTGTGAGTGTACGTGAGTTAAATAATTGATCACATATGTCTCATAGTAACAAGATCTTCTACGAGATCTTCAATTTATTAGAAGAGGTACTAGTAACACTGATGGACAGTTTCATATATCCATTATTTATTATCCTGCCTACCCTCGAGAGGTCACATCCAGGCTTTTGTACGATAAATTACGCATTCTCAGAATTTAAAGATTATTTTTTCAAAAATTATTGCAAATCTATTATTATTAACTATAAGATAACTATTAAAGGAATATCTGCAATTGCGCAGTTACGGCTATTTTAATTTGGTGGGCAGGGAGGGGAAAAAAAAATAAGAAGACAAAAGAACATGATAAGCGAGCGGAACGTAGAAACTTCAATGTGGACAAAGTATGAATGAATAATCCCTGCTGGAAGTAAAGAGATTGAGATCCTGTCCATTTCTATCTCTTTCTATCTCTCGCCTATTTCCGTCCATCTCTTTATATCTCTATATCAAACCATATCCACGCCTATCTCTTTGAATCTCCTCCTTTCTATCCTTTTCTATCTTCATTTCAATTCTCGTCAACACCTACCTATTTCAATCCCCAATTCTCTATATCTTTCCATCTCTATATATACCTGTCTATCCCTTTGTATCTCCTTGTCAATCTCAATTCCCTTCTATTTCTTTCAATCTCCTCTTATCTATCCCTTTCCATCTCCATTTCATTCTACATCCACGCTTATCTCTTTCAGTTCGCATTTTTCTATCTCAATCTATCTCTTACCTATTCTAGTCCATCTCTTTCTGTCACCATCTGAATTAAATTGCTCCTATCTCTTTTAATCCTCACTTCTCTATCCCTTTCTATCTATTGCCTATTCCAGTCTATCTCTTTCTATCTCCTTATCAATTTCAATTCACTCTCATCTTTCATTCTCCACTTCTCTATTCCTTCCTATCTTTCACATAATCTCGTCTATACCTTTCTATCTCCTTGTCAATCAAAATTGCTCTTATTTCTTTCAAACCTCATTGCTATATCCCCTTCTATCTCTCACCTATACTCGTCTATCTTTTGCTATCTCTTTTTCAATCTCAATCCGCTTCTATCTCTTTCAATCTCCACATCAATATTCTTTCCTATCTCTCTCCTATTCTCGTTTATACCTTTCTATCTTCTTGTAAATCAAAATTCGCTCCTAACTCTTTTAATACACACTTTTCTATTCTTTTCAATTTCTCGCCTATCTAAATCTACTCTTCATCCCCTTGTCTGTTTCAGCTTAACTCGTTTCTATTCAAATTCATCCTTGTTTATCTCATTTCAGTTCAATTATTTCGTTTAAAAGAAGTAGTTATTTGGAATTAATTAAGGGCATATTGGAAGCGTGACCTTAGCCATACATATTCTCCCAATTTATTATTAAATGAATAAATAAAATACATCTATGAGATGAAGTGAGCATTAAAAAATGAAGCAGTATAACCATATTGGCGCAAGGAAACATTAAGTTTATAGAGTAGCTGACAAGGAATAGAATAAGACAGAAGAAAGAGGAGATTGAAATAGATAGGTTAGTGATTATACTAAGGGAAAGATTGAAAGAGATAGACATGCATAGATGAGAGATATGCTGGGATAGAAATATGGAGATTGAAAGAGATAAGTGAGTAATTATATCGACTGAAAACGAGATTTATAAAGGGAGAGGTTGGATAGACGAAATACAAATGAGGAAATTGAAGATATAGGTTATAAATATTAACAAAGAGATTGAAAAATATAGAGTTGGATAAATAAGAGATAGATCCGAAAAAAGTTTTCAATTCCAATGAATCCAAACTTTCAATCCGAATGATTCCGGTCAATCCGAATCAATCCAAACCTTTAGTCCGATTGAATCCGGTTAATCCAGTCAATCAGAACTTTCAATCCGAATGAATCTGAATTTATCCGGTCTATCTGATTCAATGCGAATGATTTGGAATAATTAGGATTCATTCGGATTAAAGGTTCGGACTGATTTTGAATGTGCCTCGGATTAATTCGGATCGAAAACTTCCTTCGGATTAGATCGGAATGAAACTGTTTGGTTCGGATACAAATTTTGGAATGATTCGGAAAATTTCGGATTGATTCAGAATGAAGTTCAATCCAAAGCTTTCGCTAGGGTAGACTGCGAACTCGATGCGCGCGGATTCGCGTCCCTATGGATATGGATTCTTCAGTGTTGTATACGTTAGTGGTATAATTAGAATAATATGTATGTACAAAATATTGTAATTATAAAATTATTATAATATGAATGTTTAAAATATGGAAATTAATTAGTTAATAAGGGAGAGGTAGCCTTAAGGATAGAAAGAGATACAAATTTCTATCAAGAGAGATAGTTTTAGGTATAGAAAGGAATAAAATATTTTTTCATAGAGATAGACTAAAAGATAGAAAGAGATAGATTATTGAAAATAATTTGTGCGCCTATTATATGTACGTTCCTGAGTAAGGGGTTGAGTTACTACGATCCTGAACTCTGCTTTTTGTCTTCTGCGCTAACGCATATGCGCACTTGTTCCTTTTTCAGTTTGTTCTTTTGTTCCTTCCCCTATGCCGTGTGCATGCATTTGTTCAGTGAAATTCTCAATAAACGTTTAACTTGACTTTTAAGTATCTTTAATCAATATAGATATTACCAGAAATAGGGATAGACTGAGAAATAGGAAGAAATAGATATTACTATGCACAGGGATAGACTGAGGGATAGGAAGAGATAGATATCACCGGACACGGGGATACAATGGTGTATAGAAAGAGATAGCGTTTTGGGGATGCAAATCGGCTACTTGAAAGAGATAGAAAATTTCTATCTCTTTCTATCTCTTTACTTCCAGCAGGGAAATGAATGAATAAATAAATCAATCAATCAATTAATCAATATAAAGAGTATTTATAAGCTAATTAGTTTGTAACTGCTCGAGGAGAAGAGAGAATATAAAAGAAGTAATAAAAGATGAAAGTAAAGAAGAAAAACAGTGCAAGGAGAAAAAAAGGAGAAAAGTTGGAAAAATTTTTGCTCTTCTAGAAAGTTAAGGCAAAGATGTTTCGCTTCAGAAGTTACTAAAAGTTGGAAAAAACACCTGTTCTGTCTCGAGAGTTTAATTACTTTGTTTGTTACTTTGGTTTGAGGGGTGGAATGCCTAGAGGGCTGAAGGTATTTAAAGAGAGAAAAGATTTCTTATACGGCGACTTGATTTTCAAAAGAAGAGTGCTTTTCTTCTACGGCAATATGAGTAAAATACTGAAATCAAGAAGGCTAATTAAAGTACGTCCTTTGATAAGATTGGCGTGTTGGGTATGCCAATTAAACGGATGTGATATTCAGATTCGTAGGGAAAGTGAGGCAAATAACAGAACTTCAAAGGAACGACGCTGTTACCTAAGTTAAACACAGATCTACAATTAGAAGACTGCGTCAAACTTGGATTCACTCATTTGAAAATATTATTCTCTATTTAAATATAATTTAAAGGATTATACAACTTTATCACACAAAAATTACATTTTGCATCTTCTGGAGAATGATTTCATTTAAAACTAATTGAATTCCTTTATTTTTGGACCTGCAATAATTATTCCTAATATAGGGATCATTACGAACATCATTTATCCATTTCTTGCTTTGCGGTTTCCTAAAGGTTGTTAGCTGCATTTTCAAAGCCAAATATTTACGAGTTGGATAAAGTTTAATGAGACTCACGATTTCCATCGTAATTTGTTCTCTTTGAGATTAATATTAATTCTGAAAAGTTATAAATAGCACGACATAAAAAGTGGAAAAGTGGAATCAAATGGGAATTTTTCAAAGACTGGAAAACATGAAGTTAAACTTTTAAAAGTAGTTCCAATTTAATAAAAATAAAATCATTTGAAATTCTGTAATTTAGAATAAATAATACGAGCAATTCATTTTCCTTATTTACTGTTAAATTTAATAATGAATATATGAAACTATGAAAGAGAATTAAATAAGCGAAATCTTTAAAAAGGTGCAAAAAGGAGCTGGTGAAGATTTTCCTCATTCACCGATTCAATCGATGATAATCTTTCTTGATAATGTCTCACGTACTTTATCTGGTAAATGTCTTTGAAATTGAAAAATCAGAAAACGCAATTCGATAAATCTCTTATTAAATTGACTTATCGTCTCTTCTTAATCTGTAAGACGAGTCTGACAATCTTCTTACTAAATCAAATCTTTTCGGAAAACTGCTTCTTCTTCGTATTAAATCACGATGATAAGATTCATGAGAATTAATTTGCCATGTAAAAAGAATGAGAAAATTTGAAACTCGGAAGGAAAAGTCTTGAAGGTTCAAACTTTAGAAGAAAATTGATAAAGGTTGCACAAAAAGAAAAAATAAAGACCCTAACGAGCTGGAACATTCACGAAACAACTTTAAATATTCTGACTTCCAAGATTCTCGAGTATTTCGTTATTAAATTAGTTTTGCCTTTCAGTCAATTAAGGACTAATTAATAAAGTGCCAGACAACGTATTCTAGAAAACTGTGACATGTACAAAAAGCTTTGAGAATTTTTAAATGTTGTCCTGAGGTTGAAAGAATGATAGAGGTTTGTTTCTAGACAGGTAAATTATACCCTTGAGGGGGGAGGGGGCAGAGTTCCGGACCCTACAGTGATTTATCCAATTTTTGGACTAAAGGACAAATGAATACACAAATGATGCAAACGATTAGAAGGATAAAAATAACTAATAAAAGACTTAAAATATTTAAATACATCTAGCTGAATACTTTAAACACAGTCATCACAGCACCTATTTGTTATTAAAAAAATCTGCCCGCTTCATGGGCACATTTTCATAACACGTGCTTCGCGACGCTTGTGCTCTTTAAGAAGTTTAAGCGCTTAGCTACCTTTAGCGATGCTATATACTTTTGTTTTAATTATTTTAGTTTTAAATAAACAGGACATTCGCGTTTCGCACTCGATATTTGACATAAACGTCACGCTTCGCGCTATGCCCTGTTCCCCATACAATCGGTACAAATAAATATTTAACATATTTGAGCGCGCCTACGATGTGCGATTTATTTGTAGCGCTTCGCGCTCTGGAATATTTGATCGGCAGGCTTCGATTCTTTATATTAATTTTGTAACTTTTTCTCATATCTCACGTTTTTGGCGAAAAACTTTTATTTTTTATTTTTAACAACATTTGTCACAATTAAAACGAAAAATACTTACTTTATCAAAAAATGGTCCAGGAAAAATTTGTAGATTTTTTTAAGACCAATAATTATCTTTATCATCATTTTTTCTCTATCTCGCGTTATTTGGCTCAAAATTTGAATTTTCGATTTTTCAAGAAAATTCAAAAAGTTTTTATGCCATTCCTGTAGGACGTTCAAAAAAAATTTTTTATCTCTTGACTTTTTTTCATATCGTGCGTTATTTTGCTTCAAAATTTGATTTTCGTTTTCTTTTTTTTGAATTTTCAAAATGTTACAAGTGTGACAATTTTTTCATTCTCATCAGAGAGAATGTATTAGGCTTGAGTGAAATTCAACCCCCCCCCCTCCACATTTTTGTCAAATGCCCATGTTTTGAGACCCCCTGAACCCAAAAAACGTGTTTTTAGTCGAATACTCGAAGCAAAGAGACTTATGTGTTTATAAATTAAGTTTTCAGTATATTTTTTGATCCACACCGTAACTTGGGACTGGATTAGCGTATTGGCATGTTTTTTTTTCTTTTGAAATAGGTGTGATATAATAGGTAGATTAACATAGGCATATGAACATTTTCATTTTCTAAATTCAGACGAAGATAATCATAATAATCATAATAACCATAGAAATTTGTTTTTGTATCATCATAACTTTGGACAGGATTAACGTATCTGCATGTTTTTTTTT
>JAUEJJ010019762.1:0-12706 GCA_032164275.1 Synergus coniferae | reverse complement strand
AAGCAAAAGTAAAATATCTACAGTTGTTTTTCCGAGTTAGCAATGTCGTTAGGTCTTTGCGCTTAGGGCGTATATCACGTATAAGTGGAAATTAATAAAATTTTTCTATTTTCATAGTGCCTACCTTTAAACAACGTGTTAAAGATACTACCTGAATCTTTTCACACATTTTATAACTTATTTTTTAAAAAGATACAGCAAGTGAAAGTTCACTAATGTGAAATTCATGCCAATATCCCTGTTTTTTTATCTTTATTTGCTCATAGCTCTTTAACAAATTTTAATGTGAAAAACTATGAATGGGAAAAATGTTCACAATCAAAATGTCTTTCCAGTGACGTGAGTTTTTTTTATTAGCAATTTTTTTTAGTGTGTCTGCTTGCGACCCCGCTACTGTGGAGCTCTAATCTATTCGTTTTAATTAATTCTTTCTCTATTTTATTATTCATCATAAGTAATTATTACTTGTCAGAATTTTATATGATAAAATTTATAAATTTTATATTGAAAAATAATAATTTTATTATATAATATTATATTTTATGAAGAAGATTGAAAAAATTAATCAAAGCTATACATGTCAATAAATGATATATATTATATTATCATATAATATAAGATTCTGACAAAAAGTAATTACTTACGATGAATAATAAAATATAAAAAATGATAATTAAAATGAACAATAATAATAATTCGAATTTTTTGCATTATGTAAAAAAAATGCTTGCTAAAAGGTTCGAACCCCACAGCAGCGGAGTCGCAAGCACTCACGCTACTCCAAGGCCAGCACTACAGGGTGAGATACGTCCCACTTAACTGATACAAATCGGTGAAGGTAGCCGCAATTATAAAAAATTAATATTATCAAAACTGGGCTCCATTTTTAAAAAAGCCGTCACAGACGTGTCGAATGAAATTCGATAACCTTTCGAATTACCGCATATGCTAACGCGACCTCGATTTGAATTTTGACCCTGAAGCCTTCCCCTTTTAAGCTGAAAAAAATGCTGCGACTCCAAACACTTGCAAACACTTATATAATATAGTATACAGTGATTAAAATTCATTACTTGGCATTTTTTTCGCTTAACCCTGCAGTGATATTGAATTGACCTTGAAATGATTTCTAATTGACATCAAGCAGTTAAACAAACCTCAAATTCAGATTCAGAAACCCCCAAAACCTCTACACTATCATCGGAAATTGTCAGTACGCCTGTTTTTTAGCAGTTGCTTAAAGTTCTCTAATTTTTATAATACTTAATTGAAAAATTTTTTTCAAAAACAGTACGAAAGCTAACACAATTCTGCGGTTAATAAGGTAAATTTTCATAGTTTTTGTGTACGCTATTCAGATGTTTTTGAAATTATTTTCCTAGCTTCTGCCATAGGCTCAAACTTATTGATGCTATATACTTTTGTTTTAATTATTTTATTATAGTTTTAAACGAAAAGGAGAACTCTTTTCTTAAAGTTCTATCGACCTTAAGGATCACATTCTCATCAGAACACTCGCGCTTCGCGATCGATTTTTGAAGTAAACCTCGCGCGATTTTTTTTTTAGCTTCGTACTCTGGAATATTTGATCGTCAAGCTTCGGTTATTTATATTAATTTTGTAATATTTTCTCACGTCTCACGTTTTTTGCCGGGAAAATTTAATTTTTAATTTTCTAAAAACAGTTTTCACGATTAAAACGAAAAATACTTACTTTATCAAAAAATGGTCAAAGGAAGATTTGTAGATCTTTTAAACACCATTAATTATGCTCCTTATCATTTTTTTCTTTATCTCGCGTTATTTGGCTCAAAATTTTAATTTTTGTTTTTTAAAAAAAATTCAACAATCTTTTATGCCATTCATGTAAAGCGTTCAAAAAGAAACATTTTTCATCTTTTGACTTTTTTTCATATCGTGCGTTTTTTTGGTTCAAATTGTGATTTTTTTCGTTTTTTTGAATTTTCGAAATGTCATAAGTCTGACAATTATTTTTTTATCGAAAAAAGTCATAAGAATAAATTGTTCTACTTTTTGAGTACTACGAACATCCATACATAGAATTTGTAAATTAAGAAAAAAGTGGTTTCATAAATTTTCAAAATACTCCAACTTTTAAAATTTTTTTCCAAAATAGCTGGCTAACGAACTTGACCTTTATTTTAGGACACTAAAAGAGTATAGTATATAAAAGAGTATAGTATAGTCAATTCTTTCGAAAGTTATCGTGCACACAAACTAAAAATCTATACAGACACATTCTTAAAAAAACATGTTTTTTGGGCTCAGGGGGTCTCAAAATGTGGACATTTTGAGACAAAAACGTGGGGGGGGGGGTTCAAATTTTACACAAATCTAATATATTCTCTCTGATGAGAATGTAATAAGAAATGGATATTTTAATAGATTTTACTACACAAAAACTATGAAAATTTATCTTTAAAAAGAAACCAAGGGTTTTTAAAAATATGTTAATAAATACGAGTATTTTCAGAGTTATTGACATTTTTGAAAATATTGAAATTTCAGGTTTTTTGTCAATATCTTTTTATAAAATACGAATTTTAACTTTCTCTTTATAGCTTATTAGAAGCAGAATTTTATTAGCTTTCGTATTGTTTTGAAGAAAAATTTTACAATTATATAAAAATTAGAGAACTTTAAGCAACTGCTAAGATCTATTTTTCTGGATTTTTTTATCAGGTTTTTTTTCAACTTGACCTGCAAATGACCTTGCATCTGATGTGAAAGGGGTTAACGGACCTCGGATTCGGAATCAGCAACTCCCAAAATCCTAGAATACCTTTGTCAAATCTGCTTATGTTATTAAGCTTAGATATTTTGTTTTTGTATACCCCACACACGAATAAGTAGTAAAGCCTCTCCCGAAAATGGGCGGGGGGTAAAGAGGAAATTAATGATAAATAAGGGTAGAAGTAGTTAATAGGGAGTTGATAGAGTGTATGTTACTAGTAAGTAAATACAAGTTTGACATTGCCAAATCTCTCTAAAAATGCTGTTAGTAAGTGATGGCATTTTCAGTATTTGAGGGGATGGTGGGGGGAAAGCTCGTGATTGGGGGTGGTCCGTTTAGCGTGGAATCGACTTATTTTTGTTAGTTGATATACTGAAAATATTTTCTTCAAATTTTTTGACGCAAAAATAAATTAGGCCAAATACCACCCAAATTGACCCTTCTCTTTTTACCCTGACTTTAAACTGAAATTCTGTACAAATTCTGCCCTGGATTTCTTATATAGAAATTCTGCATGAAGTTTGCTTTACGTAGAAATTTTGTACCAATTTTCTGCAGAATTTCTGCAGACTGCTCTCTTACAGAATTAAATACTGCAATGTTTTTTTTACTTTGTTAATTACAAATAATATTTAGATGTTTCCATATGCAAAATAAATGAGCATATAATCTTTTAATAAAAATTATTGTATCCAAATTACATATTATCAAATCAGGGTTACTCATGATAAATCAAGGTATGTAGAATATTTTTACATGAACAATGTAAAGAGCAGACAACGTAGTATTATGTCATAAAAAGTGTGTCAAGTCCTCTCAATTTTTATTTTTATTAATTAATTCTTAAATTAAATATATAGGTATAAAGATAGTTTTAGTATTTTTACGCTTGTATTCTAAAATTTGAATTTGAATTCCTAATACTAGAAATAATATAGTACTTGTTTTTGATTTATAATATATTATTTTAAACGAGAGCGGAGATTGCACTCTTTTATGTCTAAGAAATGTTTTTAATACCATACACTGTTAAAAATGTTTGTGATTTTACAGTACATCACAACACAAAATGCAGGGCCGGCGCAGCCTACATTGTTGAGGTATAGAGTTTTATTTTCCAGGACGGGGGAAGAGATAAAAAAATTGTAAACGTAGTAGCTCCACCGGGCCATTATACAAAAGGATGAAATATTTTTGAACAAAAAGTAAAAAAGTATAATTTTCAACAACAAAAAAATAGAATTAAGGAAAAATTCGTAGTTTTTTCAGCCAGTTTTCGAGCTATGAAATTCCATATCTGAATTTGTTCCAGGTATGGAAATCTCCATGGCATCCCTGCTGTTTCCGCCGCCCCTGACAAAATGTATTGTTAAGTTACAAATGTGGTATTGTAAAGTGAAATTACAATACTTGTATTTTGAATTGAAAGGTTTGCATGTCCGCCACTACGAAACAGCGCCACATTGTATATTTTAAACATTAGTATTTTATTGTAAACATCATGAGCGAAGTAACCTAAATAAAAAAATCGCAATACACAATTTTCTAAATGTACCGATTGTAAAAAGAAAATCCATTAGCTAAATTATTATTGAAAAATCAAAAAAATTCTATACTTCACCTATAAACAATTTCTCGTGTTCGAAATTATCACCTTAGGAATACATTTCTGGGTTTTTGTTCAGCTATATACTATATAAGTCATAGTTAATTTTCTCACAATTCAGATTACAATACATGCGTTGTAAAATTACAAAACATGTATATTAGGTATTGGTAATAAACTTCCATTACATTTATTGTGAAATCACAACAGAATAAGTTTCTAATAGTGTAGTATTTCTCCTTAGTATAAAATAAATATTATTTCAGAATTTAATATATTCGACGCATGCTTTCTTCCATTATCTTCTTAAATCGAAGAAGGAAAATATTGTTTTAAAATATGTTTGTCTAAAGGACTTCGTAATTGTATTGCTGCATTAATTTGTTTACTGTTGATATAAATAAATTCCACTAAAAATTATAGAAGCTAGTCGAGCCTCCAGAGTCTTGCGTCACGAAAACATCATCCGTTCACATCGTGGAATTCTTCCAAATAAACCAGCATTACAGGTTTTACACTGCGTGATAATTAATTTATGCATCATCTTGAACAAAAATTCAGGTAAACAAGCCTCCAAGATCTACCAATCAGAATTTACTAGCTAACAGATGTATTTCTTATTTAAAGAACGGCTAACTTCTGATAAGTATCAATTGGAATTTGTTTCTTTAGAAAGTAACATTAATACGACACAATTCGTGAAATCCTTTTGAAAAGTTTCAAAAGAGAACAAATCACTATTTTCTTTTCTACGCTTAAAGAATCATAATGGTAAGCATTTAAATATTTACTATACGTTTCCACTCTGAAATGAAATGTTGAAACTTATGTATAGATTATTATAGATACTTGGGTGTTCCATATTTATTTCATGTACATTTTTTTATGCAGTGCACGGCTCAATTATTTTTATTTTAAATTTGAAATTTGTATGTGAATAAAATATGTTGTTTTTTAGTCGAATACGCGAAGAAAAAAGGGACATATGTATGTGTCTATAACTTTTTCAGTATTTTTTTTTTACCCACCATAACTTGGGACTGGATTAACGTATGTGTATGTTTTCTTTTTTAATACACGTAATGATAGCTAGATTTACTTGGGCATATTAAGATTCGGATTTGTGAAATACATACATCTGAGGATAACCATGAAAAATATGTCATCGAAACTTGATTTTTTACCCGTATTTTATATTTCAGTCATTTTTTGAATTAAAAATGTTAGAATTGATGAAAAATCTGTAAAAGTTAATTGTTTACTTCAAGTTAAGTCATAAATAAATCATATATTGGCGCTCATAAGTAAGTGTTATGGTGAATTTAAAAAAAAAATTAAACTTCCTATATTTTTAAAACTTTGTACCTATGTTGGTGTATGCGAAGCGTTGATTACGGATATGGTCATGAAAAATATCCATAATTAAAAATATCTCACTAAAAGTAAAAAAAAATAGAACAAATTTTAAATAAAAGAAAAGTCCAATACAAAATAAGTAAAAAGATAAAAAAAACAAGAATTTATTAATTATTAACATAATAAAAATTAATTTGTTATACTTATACATTAATTTAAAGTTTATTAATTATTTGAGAAAAAAATCTGAATTAGCGTATTCGACAGTTGTTGAATGTAGTAGAATTCATATCGACACTGTTGAATACGCTAACTCAAATTTTTTTCTTAAGTAATTAATAAACTTTAAATTAATGTATAAATATAACAAATTAATTTTCATTATGATAATAATTAATAAATTCTTGTTTTTTTTACCTTTTTAGTTAAAGCGTGTTCGACTTTATTTTTATTTAAAAATTTGTTATGAATTGAATCGCCGCACTAATAAGAGACTATGAAATTTCTTGATCCGAGTGCTGTGGCTTCTAACCCCTTTTTAATTTTTTTCAACTTTTACTTTTGGGAATATATTTCATAATATAAAAAATATTATGCATAATATTAAAAAATATTTTTAAAGGAGGGGTTTCGATAAGGCCCTTTATCGGCCACTTTTTAATCATAATTTTTTAAAGTTTATTATCAACATAATTCTTATTTTTATTATAATGTGAAAAATATGAGGCTTCCAAAAATACATATAATTTTTGTGTTACACGATAGGACCCGTATGAAAAAAATGCTAAACTTAACTTGTAATTTTTTCTTATAGAGCGCAACCGAGTAACAAAGCGATTTTCAGATATGGGGCATTATTCCTGAAGTGCCCCAATTTAAAAAGTCATGTTCTTTGATTGTCTCCAAATTCTGGGAATATGTTCGCCTATCCATTAGTACTTCATCCACAAATTTATAGAACTGGATTACCACTCTCCGTAAATGGCGGGGGTTGAATTTTCCATCCCAACTCTTGTACGGGTAGCTTCAAAAACTTATAACTTAGTTTCTAATTACACGATTTAAACTTTTTATAAAGGTTTTGGAAACCGATTTTTACATACTTTCATCCTATGTTATTACTTATAACAAAAAAAAATTTTTATTAATTTTTTAAACAAATTAATTGCTTATTTAAAATTTTTGACAATTTAGGGTTCTTCGATTTCTTTTTTTCTTGTCACAAAAGACAACGTGATTTTTTTCTGTAAAAAAATTTAAGCACCAAATGGAGGAATTAATTTTTAATAAGATACAGGGAGAATGTAAACAAATTTTATAAACAATTGGCCATATAAGGTGTTTATGATCCATTAGATAAAGTTTTTTCTACTAAGTCGACCAAAAATTATAGAAAAATGTCACTTATCAGATTTAGTCATTCAATAACAATTGATGAATGTTTAAACAAATATAATTAACAAATGCACTGTTTGGCTAAATTTACAGGTAAAAAATTAGTTTTTTCAATGCAATGAAATGTAAATGACTAATTTTTTAACCCTTAGAAGTCTACAATACAATAAATAATTTTAATTGTCAACAACAATATGAACAAATTTTTATAATCTCAGGCATTTTTTGAGAAAAAAAATGCCTAAGATGCCAATTTTAATTATTATTAACAATTAAAATTGTTGATTGTCATGTAGACTCTCTAAAGGTTTAAAAATAAGTCATTTGCACTTCATCACGTTAACAAATCCAAGTTTCTACCTCTAAAAATAGCCAAACAGTGCATTTGTTAATCATATTTGTTTAAACATTCATCAATTGTTATTGATAGACTAAATCTGATAAGTGACATTTTTCTATAATTTTTGGTCGACTTAGTAGAAAAAACTTCATCTAATGGATCATAAACACCTTATATGGCCAATTGTTTATAAAATTTGTTTACATTCTCCCTGTATCTTATTAAAAATTAATTCCTCCATTTGGTGCTTAAATTTTTTTACAGAAAAAAATCACGTTGTCTTTTGTGACAAGAAAAAAAGAAATCGAAGAACCCAAAATTGTCAAAAATTTGAAATAAGCAATTAATTTGTTTAAAAAATTAATAAATAATTTTTTTATTATAAATAAGAACATAGGATGAAAGTATGTAAAAATCGGTTTCCAAATCCTTTATAAAAAATTTAAATCGTGTAATTAGAAACTAAGTTATAAGTTTTTGAAGCTATACCCGTACAAGAGTTGGGATGGAAAATTCAACCCCCCACCACTTACGGAGAGTGGTAATCCAGTTCTATAAATTTGTGGATGAAGTACTAATGGATAGGCGAATATATTCCCAGAATTTGGAGACAATCAAAGAACATGACGTTTTAAATTGGGGCACTTCAGGAATAATGCCCCATATATGGTGCACAAATACAAGAACTACTATATACATAAAAAATTGTTGAAATAAATAATTGCGCTTATGGTATAAAATAAAGAAATTTAATTTTGGATACCATTCAGAAAAATTGGGTTAGAAGAAATCGAAGCTAGTGGAAATCGATCACGGGTCTCTGGAACAGCAGTCGGACGATGTTCCTTTACTTAAAAGATTAATACATTTAATAGAATATTAAAGAAGTTAAACTTATTTATGAAAATTTATTTCAAAAAACAACAAGTACATAATTTAAAGTTGATGCAAGATGTTTTGCTTCGAGAAATTAATGCCTAATGCTTCCTCTATGAGGAAGCAAATGAATATTTACAACTTCATCATAATGAGGAAGCAAGGTGCTCAAAAAATAAGCCCAAAAAATATAAATATAGTTAAATGGAACACCCGATATCGAATTCACAGCTATTTACAATATTTTGCTGTAGTTTTTGGCGGCCAAAGTGAGCATCTTAAAAAAAAGGTATGTGTCTGACTTTTCAAAAGTCTACATTTCAAAAAAGGTATTCATTTTGAAGAAAGATTGTGGCGAATTGAGCATAAAATGAAAAATCAATTTTAATTTAAAATAAATCGTAACTGCCCGTGTAAAAATTTTTCGTCTCCAGACCGTTTTGAGTCAAGACATGTTCAAAACAAACCGAACCTAGCCAAAAAAAAATTGTCATGTCTTGCAGTCGAGACTGAGCTAGACTTTTATGTCTTGAAGCCATAAAACCGGAAAGGTTCTATGGTTTTATGGCTAAAATGACCTGACGGCCCCTAAAATGATTTTCTTGAGAAAGAAATTAAAATTTTCAGCGCTTTTTAATCAGTAGATAAAGACCTTATCAAGAAATTGGAAAGGATAGATACGTATCTAGCGTATGCGTACAACGTCAACATGTAAAAGCGGGAGTAACGCGTCAAAACAAAACATAAATTTTCTTTTCTTGGATCAGGTTTATGACTTGGGATTAAGGGTCTCGTCTTGGTCATGAGAGTGAGCTAGACATCAACGTCTTAAGTGGAAATCTAGACAAATCCTAGACCGAATCAAGTCGAAGCATTTTTACTCGGGTGGACAGTCAGTCATTATGGTCGCGTAGTTAGGACCCCAAAATACTGACACATAGCGCACCAAGTCCCAATTCGAAATTTTAATATGAAAAAAAAAAATTACAAACTTTGGCTGGGGTCCAATATGGACCCCAAGGCGCTCTATAAAGATTTAGTAAGATTTTTTTTATAAAACTCATACTTACACTAATCGACTATATCTTTTCTTTTTCTTTCCACCCCTTTTTCTTCAGCAGTTTGAACTTATTTTTTGGCCTTTTTCATCTGTAAGTGCTGTTTTCACTTCCTTTACACAAAATAGAGATGCGCGAACGTTGTGCGATTTACAACGCACTACTCTATATATAATATACTTTCGAAATATGTAAGAAAAAAAATTCGATTTTTTGAAATTCAGTTACCATACTATTCCCTTAACAATACCATAAAAATCCACGTAAGGCTGATGAAATTTGAAAGTCATCAGTGTTGAAAAACTCTAATTCTGTCAACTTTTCATATATAAATTTGTTCGAGGTTTTGAAGGCATAAAAGGGAAAATTTCACTTTTTTTGGTACACACAGAGGGAAGAAGAGCTAAACATTTTTCGCTAACTCACCAGTTTTTTGAGGAAATCATGAACAATCCTAAAAAAGCGTGAAATAAGTTGACGCCAAAAAGGGCGGACATTTTGTAAATATTGACAGCTACGAGATCATAGAGACATGACTGTACTGCCTGTACTGTGCTGACCTCACTTGGCAATAGTTTGGCGGGAATGATTTGAATTGCAGTAAAAAAAATAATCTGCGATTTTAAAGATTCGTTCGATTTTTGACAAGTTTAAATGGTTTAGTAATATATATGTATTCTAACACTTGTTAACAATCGAATGAATCTTTAAAATCACAGATTATTTTTTTTACTGCAATTCAAATCATTCCCGCCAAATTATCGCCGAGTGCGGTCAGCACAGTACAGTCTTCATAAAAATGACGACAATGGCTTGAGCCTTCATGCAGCATTGCAGCTCAGTGTTTCTCAGCTTTCTCAGTCATGTCTCTATGAACTCGTAGCTGTCAATATTTACAAAATGTCCGCCCTGTTTGGCGTTAACATATCTCGCGCCTTTTTAGGACTATTCATGATTTCCTCAAAAAATTGGTGAGTCAACGAAAAATTTTTAGCTCTTCTTCCCTCTGTATGCTACCAAAAAAAGTGAAATTTTCCCTTTTTTGCCTTCAAAACATCGAACAAATTTATATATGAAAAGTTGACAGAATTAGAGTTTTTCTACACTGATGGCTTTCAAATTCCATTAGCCTTAAGGGTGTTGTAGCGTTCGACGGAAAAATGAAAAAAATCACTAAAAAATGTTGAAATCTGTAGAATAAATCAAATCTTCCACTTCACGTCGTACATTTCATGATTAAATTGCAAAGACACATTGTTTTTCGGGTTCTTTCATCAAGATCGGTTTCTGGATGGCAGAAATTGGGCTTAGTGTCTCTTTCCGGGAAAAAGAAAATATTTTTGTTAAAAGGCGAATTTGATCAGCTTTTGAGGTGCTGCCTTCTTAATACTTGGTGGGAATTTTAAATTTCAATCAATCCAAGCATCAAGATGGCAGCACCATGCACACAGCCACCAATCCAGGGTTTCTTCTCATTTTTCACTGGAGAGTTCTCTAACCTCAAAAGCTGATCAAATTCACCTTTTAACAAAAATATTTTTTTTTCCCGGAAAGAGACACTAAGCCACTAATTGGCCAGTCATTGGGACTTATACCTTATCGGAACATCAACCAACTGTTTGTCGATTATTGGCACAATCATATAAGCGTTCCTGCGACACCCACACTTTCTTGTTTACGATCAATGAAACATCTATAAAATTTCCGATTAATGTTGCTTGACTGTATTATACCTGGTACTTTAAAATATTTGCCTGCTTTTTGACAAATTGCAAATTGTCGTTCATCATTTCGACCAAGTCAGAGTTGATAGATCCCCATAAATAAGATTTTTACCTCTTCCTTCGTTAACTCGGAAAAATTTAAATGTTCTTTGGAAGAAACACTTTGAAACATAACATTTTTACGAAACCAGCCTTTCTCTTCGACTACATTAGCCAAAGTGTTTTCCATATCTAAATGTTATTTCATTCTCTTTAAAATTTTTTCTAAAAGTTGGGCATCTGTTTGTAACGCTTCGGAATCAATTTATTATCAATTACATGATCCAGTATTGGATATTTTTGTCTCATTAAATTTTTGTAGCGAACCATCAAGGTTTGAATCTTTTGTTATCAACTGTTGTTTACACTTAAAATGGCCGTAACTTTTTGCGGCAATTTAAAAGCTTAAATTTAAAAAAGAACATTTAAATTGGATAGCAATTGCCTTTTGAATATCAATTTGTCCACAGACTTTGTTTTTGCCCCACAGTGCAGCGTCACAGCGAAGTTTCTACACGGGAACTAACTAGCATATTAAATAAACATATATTAAATACTATATACTAATGATCTACATATTGTGAAGTAACATTCAAAACTTCAATAGCTACTTTTCAATATTCAGCTTCGTCAGTACGGCCCATTCTTGAAAATATTTAGTATATTATTATTTTGAAATACTATTTTATAAATTTTTTTTTTGCAGACAACGTACACCGATAAAGGACCGAAGGTAATTATTATTTATGTGAATTATCCTAGATAATTTAGTCCTTATATGAATTATTAAATACTCCCTTGCTATCTATAAATATCCTAAATAATTAATATATGAAAATTATTGTACAGCGTGTCGCCAAATATATTCCCAAAAATATTTAACTATTATTTCTACAGTTGGCGCTGTTATCAATAATGTCGCATAGTTGTGGAAAGTGGATACTCTGAGGTTTATAACCATATTTTTTTTTGCATATTACGTTTCCAGAATGAGTGACTTGGGCATTGAAAAATAGGTGTTTCTTATACATAATGATCAAAGGCAAAGTCATTACATCCTGCCAAAGTTACGGCATATGCAAGTCAGTTGAGCAAAGGCATCTTTTTGGCCTTTATTGAAAGTCAAGCATCTTTTTGACCTTTATTGAAAGTCCTACAATAACTGGTGACATATATAAACAAAGTTGAAGACTGAATTTTTCCCTTGGGATCGACGGAAGATCATAAAAAATTTTTTAAAAATAGTCCCCGAGATATCTTTCCCAAAGTATAGCAAGTGCATCAGACTCACATTGTATGTGATGCGCTGTGTCTTCAAAGTATCTGCACTTATGACACCGAATATGAAACTCAAATCCCATTGTATGTAAGTGTTTTTCAGATGACAATCGCCAGTTAGCACCTTCACCACGATCTTCACCTGTTTCTTCTCCATACTCAAAAGATATTTTTACCTTTTTGAGTGTACTCGCATGTAACAATTAAGAGGGCTGTGTACACCCGTGGGAACTCCGAGCTGAGTGTGCGAGAGAGACAGAAGTATGATAAGCACGCCTC
>JAUEJJ010019736.1:0-12717 GCA_032164275.1 Synergus coniferae | reverse complement strand
AATTTCATACTCAAATCTTCTTAAAATGCCAATAAATGTATTTCTTACTCTAAATTACAATAAAATTAATTTGAGCGCTTTTAAATTTTCCCGGCATAGTCGCCATATTTAATTTTAGTTCAAAATAAATCTTTCATATCTGAGAGGTCGCTGAAATAGGGCTCCACAATTTAACCCAGAGATTGCTCCCCCTGCCCTACACATTGGATCAAATTATGAACTGAAAGTGGGGTTTCCAATTGTGTAAATAATGACTTTTTATCGATATTCTTACATATTTAATTAGCATTTGTAATCATTTTGATGAAAAATTAATAAAAATCACTTTTTATC
The DNA here is from genome assembly GCA_032164275.1 of Synergus coniferae. Classification (NCBI taxonomy): domain Eukaryota; kingdom Metazoa; phylum Arthropoda; class Insecta; order Hymenoptera; family Cynipidae; genus Synergus; species Synergus coniferae. The sequence goes on along the minus strand of JAUEJJ010019736.1, from coordinate 12,384 downwards.
AAATTAATTCACCATTTTTGATACTTTTTTTTTTTAATTTTTGACATCGGATTCGTAATCAGGGATCCCAAAAACCCCCGAGTAGGAAAATTTGACCCATCTTATCAACATTTTCTACTATTGGCCAACTTTCTGCGATTTTCATCTACTGTATGTTGCACAGGAAAATTATAAGATTCAAGTACTTACATATAAAATCAAAACATGATCAAGTTTACATCAGATCTAATCGAAAATCATAGAATTCATAATTAATTTCATAATTAATTTCATCATTGCTTTTCATAATCAACTTACCACCTATGACGAATGTGAGGTTTAAGGAAACTTATGTCGTCATACTGGTACCATTTTGTGTTACCATTTTTGTCATGGCGCGTAAAATCTTGTTGCAACGGTATCCAGAGTTTTTTGCAATCTAAAAGTAATTTTTTTATTTATAATATTTGTTAAAATTTCCAACGCGAGGACTAGATGTGCATAATAAACTGGTCATAGTTAAAAAAGTAAAAATCAAGAGTTTTACTATATATTAATACTGCACAACTTACCATAATATACGTCCGTATGCTAATGAACGTATCGGCAGACTGACTGAGTAGCGCTGACAGTGGTGGCCACATTGCGCATTAAATTAAATTAAATATCATAAATTAAATAAATATGATAAACATAAACATTTTAAAAATGTATCGGTTCGTTACAACTGTTTTCCAATTTTTTCTAGAGTAAAATTTACTTTAAAAAAATAGTAAGGCTTTAAATTTTGATACGCTAATTCCACGTTCGTGGAACACCCTTCTGATACATGATATTTGCTGTCTTGAATAAAGCTTGAATTAATTTAAGAATATTTTATATCTACTTAGGAAGCTGTGTTGGTTTGGTATGGTTGGGAGTCATAATTTGCTAATAATTTGTCAGCATGATGCATGCAAAACTGGATTTGAAAATAGAATTAAGATAAACTTTTTCGTAAAGATAATAAATTAATCATGTATTTTTCTGCAGGCCAGCCCTGGACGTTCATTTACTCGGATTTATGTGTTGATGAAAATGGAACATATGGCGATGTCCAATACTGTAGATTTAAAGACTATGGACAAGTTATGTAAAAAAATGCAAAGATGTCTTGCCGTTGCACACAAAATACCTAACATCGATGATCCGGAAGAGGTTGCTCAATTAACAATGCTCTTGTCACATTTGTCAATTTATTACGAGCCGCTAACTCCTAGGCAAGCCTTAAACTTAGGACAAGTTGATTACTATGGTCGAGCCGTTTTACTCGCATCGCTTCTTCAAGGATTGAATCATCAATCATTTGTGATTTTAGGTAAATAATATAAATACATTAAGATTTCGTCGTATTATATCTTACAGAGCATTTTCTCCTTATATGCAACAAACATAAATTTTATCATAAAATTTAAATACTTTTTTTGCAGGTGCATCTCAGACCAGAAATTGGGCAGCTTTTGTTTTAACCGTGGATGAAGATTCCAGTAATCCTATCCTGTGGGATCCTGAGTCTGGAGATTATTTTGAATTGGGGGATAATCACAATCCTCTAATTAAAGTTTTACGTTTAATCAACCATAAAAATGTATGTAAAAAATAATTTATTATTATAAATTAGTTAAGAATTAATATGTCGACAGGTTTCTAGAAACCTCTTTGAAAACTGACTCTTCATTAGTACATTTATGATTCTAAAAGCTTGGATTTTTAAAAATGTATTAGACTTACCTTTTTATACTGAAAATATGTTCCGATTCTATTAAATAGGTCAATTTGGATGGATGTCCACGTACAGTGTTTCTAAAAGTCCAAAAAGATATATGATACGAGTATATGTGACGTGGAATGAGGAAAGATGACTAGTGATCAAAATGGAACGATTTATATGAAGAAATTTTCGTTTCATCTATAAAGTGCGAAATACCAGTTTTAAAATGCCTATTTGTCGTAAATGCGAATTTGATTGCGAGCTCCCTTCCTTATTCTACGTCACGTATAATATTTTGGTTCCTTGAAACTCAAGACCTTTTCTTGTCCTTGTCTCGCCGTCTAGACTTTCCATTGCCAAATGTGTCTACGATGTCCATAACAATAAAAATCCCTTCCATGAGTTTAAAAACTAAAGTTGAGCTAAAACTCGAGGGCTGCCTCTGTTATGTATAAATTCGTGGGTAAAAAAATCACTCCGAAAGTTTTATTCATAGGAATATTTTAGGTATACCAGGTGGATTAAGTATATATAGTACTTTTCAAAAATGTGATGTTTCTATAGCTGATAGCAAAAATCAGTACAAAAAAATAGCTTTGCGTGACCCTTTTACACTCGCTTCGCTCGTGCGCAAACATTCACATAAAACTAAAATCACATTTTCGCATATGTATCGAACCGTATTTTTATTTTTTTGACACGACGTGTGCGACGCTTGACGTAGGACTCAATTTTTTGACCCAGCGTCTGCGAAATCGAATTTCGCGCACGGAGTGTCAAAATATTAATTTGTTAGCATGAAACAAACAAATTAATATTTTTTCGTTCTGATTTTTTCTTTCATCTATAAATACAGCAAAATTTTTAAATACATATGCATAATCCACCTGACATACCTAAACCATTCCTATTGACAAAACTTTCAGTGACCAACGTAGCATGCAACTTGTCAACACAATATACAGGGTGTTTCACGGGAAGTTGCTGAAATTAATCGGTAATTATTTCGAAATGTATGCAGTTGTCAAGATACCTCAAATTTCTTTTAAAAGAAGACATTTGTAGGTTTTTTTCATATAATACATAAATTTATTATGACTAATAATATTTTTATACATTCATTTCAGATTTTTTAAAATCTATAAATTTAATGACAAATATTTTCGAAGTGTTCGCCATCATCAGTCGAGCCTCAATCAATTCTTTTTCGAAATCTGTACAAAAATTCCTAGGAAAAAAGAAACGATTGAACGACTGCTTTAGTGAATTGGATTTATTTAAGAATGCGGATTGAACAGTCATCTTTCTGATTTGGAATGATATGTTTCACTGGGTCTCTAAAATATAGATATTTTTATCAGAAAACTCCGATCGAACAGAAACTTTTTTATTCTTTTTAGGCATTTTAGAAATTTTTAGGGTTATGTTGCCATATTTCACACTAAATTTTCAATTTTTTAAAACATGATATGCGCTACTATTTTTGACTGTCGAGTCCCTCTCGGAGCAGTTAAACTGTCGATGAATTTCGCGAATTCTAGACTACCGCATTGTGGAATCTGTTTTTGCGCAAAACTATGAGAGTAAGAGAGATAGTAGTAATAACGTGTCCACCCTCAGTCCCTTCTGTCAGGAAAATTTGTATGAAAGTCAGGGAAACGCATATGCCCCATCGCACATACGAATTCGGTGTCAAAATTTTCAAAAACAAAATGGCGGATCCAATACGGCGGACGAGTATGTGAATACATTTTTTATTTTTTTTTTTAAATTGGTATAAGAGTGTTTTCGAGATGGCTGATTATGAATCCGATGTCAAGAATTCAAAACACAAAATGTCGGATCCAATATGGCGTACGATTCAAAAGTAGTCCACCACATTAGGTCCGCCATTTTGTTTTTTAAATTCGTGACAATGGATTCGTAATCAGTGATGTCGAAAACACCCTTATACCAATTCTCAAAATAATCAAAAATTTATTTGGCATACTCGTACGTCATATTGGATCCGACATATTGTTTTTTGAATTTTTGACATTGTATTCATAATAAGCAACCACAAAAACCGCACATACACATTACATGTAGAAAAGATCAATATCTAGAGATATTTTCTACAAAAAGTTGAGTAAAAATCGCAATTGCAGATTAATGCAAAATTTTCTTTTTGCTTCTATTAACTGACAGTAAACTTTACAAGATCTGATGGGTCTGGAACTCGAGCAACGATGAGCAACTCTACTTTTCTCTAAATGTTTGCTTCATTTGGTTCAATTTTATCTTACTTTTTCAAACAAATTGTTAATTTTTTATATAGTAAGGCTATAACTTTTATACTAGTGATTTATATTTAAATAGCACTTATCGCTAGCAGATAAATTCATTTATTAGAATTGAGAAATCTTGATACTGTGATTTTCTATAACCCCCGAAACACAAAACCAGTTTTAGCAATACGAAACTGCCAGGTGTTCAACAAACGAAGGTCACTTTCAAATTGCCATAGACAGACAGGTAATAGGGATAGGGACCTCTAGGCTACAAATTCTGAAACATTGATTCTCCCTCTATGAAAACCACCTATTACGATTTTCGAAATCAAGAACTTTTTTTGGACTTTTGGACAGCTTTTCGGGATTTGTCCCCACTCTGCAACGCCAGTGCAGGGTGGGAAGATGAGATCACTCGATATAGAAGGGATGGTACAACGTTTTATAGTGTTCGTCTTGAGAACCACCTGGTCACACACATGTGCGTGATAACTCACACGTTCATCAGGCTTTCGTCAGTGAGCTTACCTAGCCTGTATCCCCACTATACCCCTACCATTAGCATACCGTGAACCATATTGAATCCGAGCGTATAAATTCAACTGCACGACGCTCAGAAGTTAGACCTCAGTTGAGTCGGACGCGGCTGGCCAAGTAGTCAGGCAGCTCTCGTCCGATGAAAACTCACTTGGATTTTCGCTATGTTTAGGCGCACCTATCATAGCCAAAGTCGTCAGGAATCGCAAGGGTTAGGCGCACTTATACTTGCCATTTCTACAAGTTCTCTTCTCTGATGAGGATTATCAGCGTTCAGGCACACCTGTCACTACCAATCCAAAGGATGTAGAAATAGCAGTGTTTAGGCGCACCTATCATTGGCATTTCGCGCTTCAGTCACTCTTCAAGTCATTTCTAGTCTTTACCGCTTTCTTACGTTAATCTTTTTGCATACCGAAGGGAGACAAATTCGGAGTGTTTAGGCGCACTTATCAATGCCATTTTGTTAATTAAATCCTAGTGTTTAAGCGCATCCATCACTAGTATTTATTCTCAGATAAATACGAGTACCGACTTACCGACCAAGACGTACCGACTCCCACATTAACTTCTCTTTCCACATCTACCGTACTGACCGTAGAGAAGGGACATGAGGACGAAGTTACTAATCATTCGCTAAGATCATCTTATGCATTTATCGATCTGAACTAAAGTATAAAATATGTAAAAGAGAATTTCGTCTTGTACATGATTTCAGGAGACTGATTAAAAGATAAAAGCTCCGTTCCAGGTTTTCCTCACACCTCCGCTTTCAAACAACTTACCAAAGATTTAGATATCATATACATTTACTATTTCTAGTCGCACATTTCACACGGGGGGTAAAACAGCGGGTAAAACGAATCATCACAAAGTCATTTTTTAATTTTATAAGAATTTTAGGACTGATTTATTTTATTTATGTTTATTCTGCCTATTTGTAAAATTCTCGAGCTTCGCGGTCCTGAGCGGAAGTCAAATCTGTCAATAGTGGACAATTGGATTGGTCTTGGTGTTCAGGAATCTTAGGCGCATCCTAAGATGGCAATAGTTGACTTAGGTGGTTACCAAAGATTCTACGTAAGAAGAGCTAATCCCGCCTAAAAATTATCTTAATCTCTTTCTGTTTGTGCAACAGATATATCGTGACTATTAATGCCTTTTTTTTTTTATCTTTATCTATGGAGTATAAAGGAACTTCTCCACCTTGTCGCAAGAAGTACTGCCGGCCCTGAAAACGTGTTCTTCAGAATTCTTGCCTTTAACTCCTTCTCGTATGAAAGAATTCGGAATGCTTCTGTTCATCTACAGAGGCCGATAAGGAGTAATGAGGAAAAAGAAGAAAGGATACCAACGTGCAAATCGGAAGCAGACCTCATCCGCTTTCATTCTCTTGACCGTGAGAAGCTACGAAAATTAGCCTAATTCGCATCAGCCTTTCCCTAATCATGTAATTCCTCGATTCCGACAAATTAAGCAGCGTGCGTGCGAACTCTCTCTTTCGATTGTGAACTCAGCGTGACCTAAATTTCGCGTAAGTTTTGAAATCTCTTATCGATGGAATTTGATTATGAAATATGTCACAATTTCCCATATTTTGTAATTTGCTGTGGCAATTCCTAAATATGCCACAGCCTGTGCGTGGGATGTGACAAAGGAGTGGGGCGCGTGTGTGGGTGACAGGTGTTTTGAGGGAGAGTTGCAGTTTCAGGCATTCTTGCGTACCGGTCTAGAAGTAATAAAGCATTAGTTCCAGAGATAAATATGGTACATATTTGAGAAGTTAGGCGAACTTGAAATAATTTTGAAGAATTTTTAAAATAGAAGAATTCTTTAGACAATTTAAAGGTAACATGAGATAATTTAAAAGAATTGAACTTAATCTTCTTAAAATGATATCGAATATAAAATATTTCCATAAACTACATAACTGCGACTCAAAACTGGTGGGTAAAAGTGACTATAGATTGAGAGAGTGTAGAAATTACACTGGAAAATTAAATAAAACTACTGTTGGTGATATTCAGAAAGCCCACACAGAATTTGCGATTTAAAGTTTTAAACTTTTAAACTAAATTTTTTATAAATTTAACTGATGTTTAATATTAATATTTATGGTATATTTTCCAATGAAGTGCATTAATCATATATGTAGATCAATTGATTCTTCCTGACACAAGGAATTATTTTTCTTGTTACATAAGCTTTGAGTTTTGATAATTCAAAAAGTTATAGTTGAAAATTCAATTTTTCAAATAGGTATATAAATAATCTTAACTTTCTTATTTTTCAATGAAATGTATTAAATTTATAGGTCAATCGATTTGTCTGGATGCAAGGAATCTTTGTTCACTTTACATAAGCTTTGAATTTTAATTAGTTGAGAACTTATAGTCGAAAAATTAATTATAAAAAAATTATAAATGTACATAAAAACATTAAAATTCGATATTTTAAAAAATTCTTGGACACGTTTTGAGATATTGGTAGTGAAAATATACCCTACAAATTTCATCAATTTATCTGCAACAGTCTTGAAGTTATAGGTGCGACAAAATACGGCGACACACATACATACACACACGTGCTCGCACATATTCGGAGAATTGATTAGAATGTTGTATTAGACATTTATCAACTAAGGAAAGTGTAATTAATCCATTTTTAAAATATTGGAAAATGTAACGACTACAAAGCTTCCTCTATAAGGAAGCAAAAGAATCTATTTTTCAGGGTTTATTTTTTTAACTGGCGTTTTAAATTTTAAATTAAAATATATCAGTGTGTCAGTTTTAGCAATAAAGAAAAAATTTTCAGCGATGGGGCATGCTTTCTACTAGGTTTTCGGCATAAATTGGGGTCAACGATTTCCAAATGACGAGACAACTGTTTCAGAGTGAATACACAGAAACATTAAATACAGAGAAACGTGTATTCACTATGAAACAGTTGTCTCACCACGTTCGCACTCTTTGGAAGTTGTTGTCGCCAATTTACGCCGAAAACCTAGTAGAAAATATGCCCTATCTCTGCCAAGCTATAATTAAAAGTAATGGAAACTGGACAATTTATTAAGTAAGTGCATTTTAGTGTATTGAGTGTACTTTAAGACCATATGACTGATTTCCAAAATTAAATTTATTTCTAAAAGTTACTTCTCGAACACTCTTGTGCCACATACGCTCTTGTGTCTAGAGGATAGAAGTATCTTAATTCAATTCAGACATGAAAAGTGTTGACCTCATATTCAAATTCAGCGACTCAAAATACATAGGAATACAAGTTCTGGACCTTTCTTCTGTGAGACTGTGTTAATAACTCCCAGATAATAATCGTGTGACGCAGGCGTGATTCCACTGATACAGACAGATGTGTTATCATTGTCATATTACATGATGCATATCGCCAGCACGTCATGAGATTTGTACGCATGACGGTGAAATGCGAGTAAAGTGCGAGAATTTAAAATGCTTTAAAAATAATTAAATTCATTTTCACGCAATGAAGAAGTGCTAGATATTTAAATATAAATTGAAATTGTCGTATTTCATCGCCACGCACATAACCACGTATTATTCAATATAGTTTTCTTCGACGGCGATACAAGGATATAGCGATCATACAATTTTCCGATAACATTTTTATAGTACGATTTCTCTTTAGCCTCAAAATAGGCCTCAGTTTCGACGTATGGGGAAGCAATTCGTAGCCTAATTTATGTAATTTTGCCCTCGTTTTCATTGATTTGTGACACGGTGCATTGTCTTGATGAAACAGCACTTTCTTCTTCTTCTTCAAATGGGTCCGTTTTTTCGTGATTTCATCCTTCAAACGCTCCAACAACGCTATGTAATAATCGCTGTTGATGGTCTGACCCTTTTCGAGGTAATCTATGAATATTATACCATGTGCATCTCAGAATACTGATGCCATAACCTTGCCAGTCGACTGTTGCGTCTTTCGACGCTTTTGATTCGGTTCATCGCGTGCAGTCCACTCAGCTGACTGTCGATTGGACTCTGGAGTATGGCGATGGAGCTGTTTCATCCATTGTGACATATCGTCTGAAAAATTCGTTTTTATTACGGATGAATATCGCTAAACATTGCTCTGAATCATCAACACGTTGTTGCTTTTGATCGATTTTCAGCTCGCGTGGCATGAGCTTTGCACACAGTTTTCGCATGTCCAAATATTCATGAACGGTATGTCCAACACGTTCCTTTGATATCTTTAGAATCTCTATTATCTCAATCAACTTCACTTTCATTCAAAATTATTTTGTGGACTTTTTTTATGTTTTCGTCGGTAACAGCCTCTTTCGAACGTCCACTGCGTGCATCGTCTTCGACGCTCATTTCGCCTGGTTTAAATTTAGCAATGGTTGATTTCCCTGGTGTAGAGTCCGAATAATATTTATTAAGCCAAGCCTTGGCTTGAACAGTATTTTTCTTCACCAAAAAGCAGTGCTTCATTAACACACGAAAGTCTTTTTTATCCATTTTTTTACAATAATAAAAGTTGCTTCACTCACAATGCTATATATCACGAACCAATTAACGGAAAGTTTTCAAATTTAAACACGTATAGTTTGAAGGTTAGTACTAACTGAAAATTATATGAATTTAATTTTAGTAATGCCATCTATGTGTCAGCCTACAACCTTTTCAGCCGATCTGTTATAATGACACATCTGTCTGCATTAGCAAACTCACAGGTGCGAAATAAATCCGCACGCGGCTGAGTAATACGCGTAAAATATGTGTCTATACTTGTTATCTGGGTGTCTACCAAAAATAATATGAAAATCTTAATTTTATTCTTTCATTTTTCAGATTTGGGAAAATACAAACAAAGCTATGTCACCAGTAGATCTAAAATACAACACCAAATTAACCACGGATTGGCAACCGCTATGTCGTAATATTCAGTCTCCTGAAGACCGAGCTGTTCAGACTCTTGACTTCAGCAATAGGGATTTAGAAAAACTTTCGGATTTTATGGGAGAAATTGAAGCTCATTTAAAAGACAAATTGTCTTCATTGCGAAAAGATCTAGGTGTTCCGACGATATTTAACCGTCACGCAATATTGACATTGCAAGATTTTCTTTCAAATGTTGTAATCGAATCTAATGTAGATTTAAACAAAAAAGGACTTAGACAGCTCTACAGAGCCTACTATACTCATGGATTCATATTAAAACTCAGATATATGAATTTAAAAGATTTATCAAAATTACTATTTGCGACAAAAATTCATTCTACCACAGGTCCAGTAGAATTTGGTTTGGCATGTTATGTACAACATCATATTGGAAATATTCATTCAATATGGATTGCAATTGTTGTTTTGAAGAGGCGAAAATAAGCCATTGTTATATATGTATAGCCTTTAAAGTCAGTTTCCAATAAGATTTTAATATAAATACAATCTGCTAAATTTTTACAATATGTTTTTTTCTGGAGTGCATAATACAGACATTTATTCTCTTTCAAAATACAAATGACATTTATCACTATCGTGTAATTCTTTTACTGGACCATATGGTCAGGAATGCCCCGAATTAACGATATTGACAAACGAGGCAATCTCGGACATATGCACAGCGAAAAATGGTTTAGCTAGCTCAGCAATTTTCATGTTCCTAAATATTGTGTTGTACTCACTGCTACATACGAATCAATATTTACATAAATTAAATTTTGTCAAAATTCATTAAAAGAAAGCTAATTAAAAATTTTGCATCAAGTCTACAATTCTCAGTTCAAGCTACTATTTATTATATGTTCTCCAGAAATTCTATAATTAAAATAAGAACGATATTTTTAAGTAAAAGACTCGTCAGAAAGGAGGAATTAAATATAGCAGAAAAGATACGAGCCACGCTATATGTACATAAATCATCTTTCTCTTTTTTTTAATTGATGTAAATCTCAAACATAGTGATGCGCTCGGACGTTCGCAGTGATCCAACTCCATTCCCCTTCACCCTTTACCTATGCACCTACACTACTTCGCTGACATGTCCAGTGTCATTTTCCATAACAGAGACACGTGCTTTTGCTGAATTCGACTGACGATTTCAAAATACAAGAATGTCTTGTACGAAAAACCTTCAATTAAAATTCAATGGTATGCCTTCCCTCTAGTTACTTTTTCTTATTCTGAAAGTCGGTTTCACTCTATGTATTAGTTGAATCCGACTTTCAAAAAAGAAAACTTAACTAGAGGGAAGGCATACATGCAGCGTACTGTACATGATAATAAATATCGAGACAAATTGTCGACTGAAAACCTAGTAACCAGAAACCATGAAAAATTCAATCTAATTAAAATTCAAAACAAATGGTTTTGGAACGGCTAAAAGAATTCTTGAAAGTATCGACCTTATTTAAATTGATGACAAGTGTTCTTGTCTCACAAAAATTAAGAAAATCACGGCGAATCCTCTCAGCATTATTTCCTACCTCACCAAAATCCCTAACAAATTTACCCTAGTTACGAATAGAAAAAGGCGCATCAAGTCGAAAGTATTGCTCAGTAACTCGAGAGAACATGACTCTCTACACGATTCTGGAACAACTCAAGTTTACTTTGCCCGACTAATCGTCGGTAACTTTGTACTTGTAACTCCGTAACAACTTGAAAAATTTCACGTTATTTGACCAACTCGAGTTAGAAACGAGCAACGGTAAAGAAACTGTTTGTACGCATAAGCTCAAACAGGAGTACGTGTTATTTACTCAACTTACGATTTTCCTTTTGAGTCGGGAACGAGTAGCAGTGAAGAAACTGTTTGTACGCTGTTAAGTTCAAACAGGGGTACGCGTTATTTACTCAACTCACGGATAATACAAATGGAACACAGAAGCTAACAAACCTTCGACAGTTCAAATAAGTCCGTCATAATCGGAAACAAAAGTCGGTAACGAGTAGCGGCGAGAATTAAATCAAACGTTAGAGCAAAAGTGTCAAAATGCAGACGTTAATAGTAAAATATTTTTTCCTACAGAAGCCTAACTAAGTTTATCCAGGAAAAATCAAGACGTTCTAAAAGGAAATAGCCCTCTTGCGAATCTCAAAACGAAGAAAAAGAGTATTCTTTTCACGACGCGAATTTTCGATCCGATCGAGATAAATTTATAGTGATCGGATCACAAATTCAAAGTAGCTGCAGTGTTCCACGTGTTGTATGAACAAAGGACTAAAGTTACAATTGTAACAAACGAAACAAAATATAAAGGCACCGCCCGTAAAAGCTCCTCTTCTGATAGATAAACTTTTGCGGTAGTTTTCTAGAACCAACGTATAGTGAGTCGTATCGTATTCAGATTTCACCACCATGTTAAATTTCCAACATTTCATCTCATAAGTGAACTTTCATAAATACCATCATAAATCCATCATTTCTTTGAATAAATGTGAGGCATAATTTGAAACATTCAAAACCAATAAACCTGTGTTGTCTCTGACTTCACCAATCCTTTTGATCCTTTATATTAAAAACTCGTTATTGGAAAGGACAACGACTCTCGGTCCGACAGTTAATGTAAACGGATGCACATAAAAATAAATTGGGACAATCAAATTGTCTCTTCAGTTTGTAAAAGTCTCCCGGCTGCCCTGTACAATAACTTGATATCTAAAATGAACTCATAGTCGTCATAATTTGAACTTTATTCTTCAAATAATTAAAGTTAAAATACCAGTATGTAACACTTACAACAATACGACTTGCTATTGTAACGAGACGTAACTCGTCACATAGGCCTTACGTAACACGCTAGTGACGTCACGAGGCGAGAGACCTCCTCTGCGCGTGCGCGTTTCCCCCAACCGACCGACT
>JAUEJJ010019670.1:0-12751 GCA_032164275.1 Synergus coniferae | reverse complement strand
AGTAAAAGTAAAATATCTACAGTTGTTTTTCCGAGTTAGTAATGTCGTTAGGTCTTTGCGCTTAGGGCGTATATCAGATATAGTTCGTTCGAGCTCTGTGAATTCATTTTCTTTAGCTTACTGGGTAAATTGTCTATTTTTTTTTTGTAGTCTTGAGACGGGGTTTTAAATTATATATAGAATCTCCCGTTATTTCTGGAATTCGAGCACATTTATTTCCTGATAGAGAAAGCTTTATAAGGGCGGGAATATCCAGATCCAAAAAGTAGGTTTTTACATTCGCATCAAATGAGAAAGTATTGATTTCATGTGAAAAATAACTTTTGCTCTTTTCACAAAATCTCGACGTTCCAAGATACCCTGAGTGCAAAAAATGGTTTTTACGTCTGTGTTCGTTTATCTGTCGTCATCGTCGTCGTCATTTTCCTGTATCCACGATAATATCAGAATGATCCATTGAATTGGATTGCGCTTTAGTACACGTTTTTAGGGACATTCCGAAAAGATCCTATCTGTTATCGAGTCATTTTTGATCAACGGTTCTGGTTTTATCCGTAAAAAATGGTATTGCAAATTTCATAAAATCCATTTCCCTGTGAAACTATTCAAGATAAAAGAAAATGTCAAGGAGCAAAATCATGTACATATGTAAACGTTCTACATATTTTGTTTAGAATTGGTTTGATCGAACATGTACTTATCACTTTATTGATAAGAAACATTATTAAATAGCAAAAAATAATATAGGTCATCGTAAATAATCATGAATCATTAATCGCTGGTTTTCTGGTTGACTCTGGTTTCTTCCAGTTCAAAATCAAAAAATAATTTGGTTTTTCTTAAAATGGTCCATATTCGAGCCACTACCTACAAAATTTGAATGCTAAAAATTATAATTCGAAAAGTTACTTCTTATCTCTCGAGCACTTCTATTCCACTAACTCTACTGCACTACTACGTGTAACATTTATTAGCAAATCTTTATGTATTAAACAATAAATAAGCACTACAGACGTGCCTAAGATAAACTCAAGGGTAGTCACTTTTGTATTTTTGTAGCTTACTCCTCAACAAACGCATATAAAGAAACGAAACTAACACTATTTTCAGTCTGGTCAGTTTTCCATACTTCTGATGTGGTCCTAAACTGGTAAACTGGCAAGGCCCATACAAGGTTTCTAACGCTTTGGTACGCTATTGCTCTACCACTTAGGGAAAACTGACCATGGTCTTGTCCGTTTACGAAAGAAATGCCCTAGTTAAATAAAAATTACTTTTCTAAAAATTTGGAAACTTTATTAACGATTTTAACTTAATCTTTATAAATAGTAAATAATAATAGTATAATACTAAGTACTATAATTGTTTCTTGTTTGCACGCTCTTTGCGTTACTTTTTCAGATATGTATAATACATAGATATAATACATTAAGGGAATAATTTTTTGCAAAAAAAAAGGAAAAAAAAATAAATCAATGTATGGTATACTACAGTTCTACTTATCTAAGGCGACATACATAATGAATGAAAAATGGATTTCTTCTATATTGCGGAACCAGGACTCGAACGCAAGACGCGAGGGAAGAGCGGAATTAAAACTCTACGCTCTACCCACTACGCCACGGAGGCTGATGTGACGTAACCGTGCAAAAAGTAAATGCATTATATAAAATGGCATCACTGTGCTTTAAAGAGCTACTTTACACATTATATAGGGCCACATAAAGTGCAATTTTAGAGGTAGGTATTGCAAAAATATAAATATTTAGCTATCATCGATCATAAAAAGAGCTTGCTCGAGTATTATGCTAATTAATAATTATTATTGCTGCCTGTTTACCAATTAAATAATCAGAAGAAATAATAAGTAAAATAAAAAACTGTGGAAATAATTAAATTTGCAAGCAGCTTTAATTACCTGTAATTGTTCAATCAGTGTTGATTGAAATTGATATTATTTTCACAATTTAAAAACTAGCTTTTCGATAATTTAGTTAAAATTATGTAGGTAATACATTTTTTTGACAAAGTCGTTGATTGCATTTTATTATGCTTTTTGAATGCATAAAACTAAACGGAGAAACACCTAGACTAACTGCTATTACTCTATGATACATGACTCGGTTGTGTGACAGGAAAAAAAATGGAGTCGTGCCAATACGCTACATAGTCGTGTACTTAACTGTTTTTTTTTTTCAGCCACACGCGACTGAGCCGTGTATCATAGAGTATGGTAATAGTTAATCTAGCTGATTTTCTCTCTGTACACTGAGAAATAAATCTTTTCTTTTTATAGAATTTCATGCTAATCTAAATGATTTGTGACGTAATAGAATTTTACTACTTTCTTGGGGTTTTTTCCTAAATCTTATACGTTTTTTGAAACCAAGAAAACTTCCTCAAATCTTACAGAATTGTACGCAATATTTACAGGAAACCAATATGCTCTCACAATTTCATAAAGCTAGACGAATCTTCTTTCTCCGATAAATTGCCATAATAATATTTTGGTCATTCCATTTCAAATTTATGTACAACCAAATTTTTAATATCGTTAAAACTTTTTCCCTAGTTCTATAGACAAATGGAAATTCGGATAAATAAAAATTATAGCAAATAGAAATTTGGTCACATAAAAGTTAGTTTATATAGAAATTAGGACAAATGAAAATTATGTCGAATGGAAGTTCGGTGAACTGAAAATTACGTTATATATAAAAATTAGACAAAAGAAGAATTATCACAAATAGATATTCGGCTAAATCACAATTATGACAAATGAAATTTCGGATAAATGAAATTTAGGTTAAATGGAAATTAGGGTATTTAAAAATGATGTCAACTGGAATTTCGGATAAATGAAATTTAGTTTAAATGCAATTTAGAGTAAATAAAAATTATGACAAATGCTTATTCGAGTAAATAGAATTTACACTAAATAAAAATTAGGATTAATAAAAATTATGGTGAATGGCTTTCAGGTAACTTCATTTTCGATGAAATAAAATTTATGTCAATTTAAATTTGGGGAATATATTCATGCCCCTCATTACATTCTCATCAGAGAGAATGTATTATATTTATGTAAAATTTGGCCTCCCTGTTTTTGTCAAGTGTCCACGTTTTGTGACCCCCTGAATACGAAAAACATTTTTTACGAATGTGTCTGTCTGTATGTCTGTCTGTGTTTCTGTTACATTTTATACGTAAAAATAAAAGATTAGCGACTCTTCATGTTTCGGTGTATCATACCAATGCACAAATCTTAGACTTTCTATCTTAAAATTTTTGCTGATGATAGGTACTTTCAACCGAGGTATAAATAAAAACAAATTTATATATAAATATACATTTATAGAACTTTTATAGGATTAAATATTTTCTCTTCATGAAAAATCATCTTTAAAAGTTTAAACACACCACAATGCTATTTCACATTAAAGATGTCGTTAGGCATAATAAGTACTGGTCATTGCTATTAACAAATTATATAAACAATTGCATTATATTTGTGATTGTCAGAAAAACATAATTTTTTCACGAAGACTAGCTTCTAAGAATGACTGAGTGTTACTAATAAATAATATAAATAATTGCATTGTATTTTTTTGTTTTTACATGAAAATATAATATTTTTACAAAGCCTTGTTGCCAATAATTTTCCTATATTATCTAGCTGATAACTTTTATTCTAAATCAAAAATTTCATATATTATTAACAAATAATTTACACAATTATTAAAAACAATAGAAATTGCTGATTTGCAATGAAAGTTCTCAGCTGGATAGTATAGAAAATTCATCGACCAGCAAGGCTTTGTGAAAAATATCATATTTTCCTGTAAAAACACAAATATAATGCAATTGTTTATATAATTTGTAAATAGCAATGACTAGTACTTATGCCTAACAACATCTTTAATGCGAAATAACATTGTGGTGTGTTTAAAGATGATTTTTCATGAAGAGAAAATATTTAATCCTATAAACGTTCTATAAATGTATATTTGTTTATAAAATTTGTTTATAACATCAAAATTTTTTATTTAATTATTTATTTATATGATATTTAAATCTGTGCATCAATTTCTATTGATTTCTGTTGTATGTTATTAGATTGCACGAAGATCAAAAATAATGTACTGGAAAATCTGGACCACTGTTCGCCCGACTCTCACGCGAAAGAAATAAATCATATTTAATAAAGTATTCAATTGTCTACTTCTTAATTTTAGGATAATATTCCACATACTATAATAACAAATTACAGAAAATTTTATTCAAATCGGAGAGGGCTTTTTCGAAATATTTCAAATTATTTAAGAAATAATTTCGTAAAAATTACTCAACAAATGAATTTTTGACGGTTCAAATGTGCATTTTGAAGTAGACTGTATTGCACATTTCGTCCTAAATTTTGAAACTTTTATTCAAAAAATGGTCGATTTGCGTAGCATTATAAGAAAACCTTTTTTTTTTTGACGTCGAAAAATTGAAAAATCGATATCTTGAAAATTATCAATATCATATTGAAAAAAAATCTGTCCGCTCGCGGGCACATTCTCATAACACGTCGCGCTTCGCGACGCTTTTGCGCTCTTTGAGACGCTATTGTTTTTATTATTTTTGTTTTAAATAAAGAGAACTCTTTTACTTAAAGTTCTCTTATCAGGACACTCGCGCGATTTGTTCGTAGCGCTTCGTGCTCTGGAATATTTGATCGTCAAGCTTCGATTATTTATATTAATTTTGTAATCTTTTCTCGTATCTCACGTTTTTTGACAGGAAAAATGTAATTTTTAATTTTTAAAAACAGTTTTCACGATTAAAACCAAAAATACTTACTTTATCAAAAAATGGTCGAAGGAAGATTTGTAGGTCTTTTAAAGACCATTAATTATGCTCCTTATCATTTTCTCTGTATCAAAAAAATTCAAAAAGTTTTATGCCACTCATGTAGAGCGTTCAAAAAGAAACATTTTTCATCTCTTGACTTTTTTTCATATCGTGCGTTGTTTGGCTTCAAATTGTGATTTTTTTGTTTTTTTGAATTTTCGATGTGTCATAAGTTTGACAATTATTTTTTTATCGAAAGAAGTCATAAGGATAAATTGTTCCACTTTTTGAGTACTACGAGTATCCATACGTAGAATTTGTAAATTAAAAAAAAAGTGGTTTCAAATTTTTCAAAATGCTTCAGCTTTTTGAATTTTTATCCAAAATTGCTGGCAAACGAACTTGACCTTCATTTGAGGACACTAAAAGAGTATACCAAAGGCCAATCCAATTGGTCAATTCTCTCGAAAGTTATCGTGCTAACAAACTAAAAATCTACAGACACACAGACAGACAGACACATTCTTAAAAACATGTCTTTTGGGTTCAGGGGGTTTCAAAACGTGGACATTTGACAAAAATGGGGAGGGGTCAATATGTAATGAAGGAAAGAAGTTTTAACGATATCAATTTGGTTGTAAATTTGAAATGGAATGACCCATTTGTATCACTCGTCATTTTTAATGATGAGTCATTTTTTGTTATAATATGATAATACCTTTAAATACTGTTCTTAGTCATGTTTCCATTTCTTAAATAATTTGCAAGGAAAAATTTCATGTGAATAATATCTTCCTACCGGATAGAGTGTTTTCGGCGTCTCATAATCAATGGATGTATCCACATAGCTATCGTTGAAACACAAAATAACGCTGTACACATCTTGCTCCACAATTCCAAAACAATAATCGCTAAATTCATAGATAACATTATCGCCCGGTAGATAAATCGACCCATTGCTCAGAAATAAGAAATGATCACTTTCATATTTTTTTGGTTCGAGCATGTACTTCTGACCTTCATGGCATGGATCCCACGTGAAAACGTGCAATTCACTTTCATCGTAGTCCCTCAAAGTTAAGGTTTCTGAGTCGTGGAGGGGAGGTAGACGAATGTTTTCATTTACTTTAGGGGGAACACATTTGTGCAGATTTGAAAGATCTTTCGGGGAACAACAAAATGGTATACATGTTTTTGTTTTACAAGGACAACCATAAATTTTATTCTCGCGTGTTTTTATAGCTTGGGGCGGATATAACGTCCTATTAATCGTAAAGGGTTGTTTGGCTTTTCCAATTTCCGATGTTAGATCGACTAAAGCTTCCATGGGGCATACATCTTCATCGGGTAATAAAAAGGAATAAGAACCAATCACTACAATATTAAAGAGCGCGCAGAGAAAATACGTAACTCTTCGAACAGCCATTCTGATTCACGTATCGCGAGGAACTGCCTGATTGTGAGCCCTCCACGATTAAACGATTCTACGAGACCATCTTATAATCTTTCACATAAGTGAAAAAAACCAAATGTCTTCCTTGCTACGTACTGAATAGAACTATCCCGTTATATCGACAAACGAGACTCAAGGTCAGAATTAAAAGAGGGATCCTCATCGAAAGAACATTCGTAACATTTTCCAGAATCAAAGATACATATGATCTCTAATAATAAACTGTATCACGAAATTTTAACAAAATCTTGATTAGAATAGCGCTCGACATGTTACTGTTCAAAAATAACGCGTAATACAGGGTCTTTCTCAGGAATATAATATAGTACAATAGATTGGCATTAAAAAATTTTAATTTTACATAACGGTATATACTCAAAAAAAGATTTTGTTGAATCAAAAAAACTTCTTTAAATAAAAGAAATTCTGGTCAACTTTTCAAAAACTTGTATTTTCTATGTTTATCGACCAAATATTTTCAAATTTTGAAGAAAAATCAATTGTATTATTAAACTAGCTGTGAAATTTTTTCTTCTTTTGTGCTCATTCAATGAACACTGCACCCTGCAAGCAAATAGAAAAATTCATTTTTCAAAATTACAAATAACCATAACTTCTTTATTTTTCAACTAAATCCATTAATCACATAAATCAATCGTTTCGTTTCGATACAAAAAATCTTCATTTTCTTTACACCAGCTTAAAATTTTTATTACACTCATCCACCAATTATTTGCAATGCGGTTATGTGGGTAGTTCACGGTTGTTCCCCTCCCGCAGCGTCCCTAGGGTGCCTATATGCAGGACCTTCGAAGAGGTTGAACACTCGAAGAACCAGTGGCGTAACCATGACTTATGTACTTATTTTTCAATGAAATGCATTAATCATATAGGCCAATCAATTTGTCTCAACACAAGGAATCTTTTTTCTTCTTACATCTGCTTTGAATTTTGATTATTTGAGAAGTTATAGTCGAAAAATCAATTTTACTAAAATTATAAAACAACATAAAACTTGTAAAATTAAATATTTTGTTGAACTCTTTTAAGATACTCAACTCGGTATATATAGTGGAATAACTATGCAAAATTTCATCAATTTACCTGCATGCGTTCTCGAGATATCATACATACACACATACACAGTAACCGAAGTCAAAAAATGGACAAAAAAAGTGTATATTGGGTGCACATGTACCCAATATGGCCTATCATGTATTTTAGGAACAAAATAGTTACGTTTATATTTTTATTTGTTTTTAGTTTTTCCCAATATGACCTATACTACGCCATATACATTTAATATGTATGTAATACATTTTTTTCGAACCCTAACCTATAAACGATGAATAGGTAAGTCTGGTTTTATGAGTTGAAAAGAAGAATAAACACATTATCTACAGTTGCACGAAAAATTTTTTTCTATCTATTCTAAATAATTATTATAAGCTTCAATCTACAGTTACCTTAGATCTTAAGATTTTTACTAAAGAAAAAATGGCACCTCATTACAATTTGAAAAAGTTACATAATTTTTACAAATTTAAACATAATATGAAATTCATTTTCAGAATGGATTTAGTGATTCTCAAAACTTAAAATTCTTAGAAAAGAGAAAAGTTGATATTATTTTATTTAATAATATGGAAAACAAGTTAATTTGTAAAAATGATGTAACTTTTTGAAACTAGGGATGATTGTAAAAATCTAATAGATAAATTTGTCTCCTTTAAGAATTTGACAAGGTGTTGTTATTAATTGTGGAAATCATCGTTTTGGTTTAAATTTAGGGGACCGACATTTTGTAAAATAAAAAAAATTTCGTTTAGATATATTACTCCAAGAAAGTTTGAAGATAAGAATTGTACAAAATTAGAACATGATAATAAAATACACATCTGGGCTAGATCGATATCTTGTTTATGCTTTCCGCATGGTGGTAAAGTAATTAAAGTGAATTAAAATACTGAATTGCTGTGTAATGCGACGCCTCTCGAAATGAATTTTGAGTCACTAAAGAGAAATAACACGTATGGAAATCTTCCCCATTAAAGCCAACTATTATTTGGGTGCCAATCTGGGTCCAATTAGACAATCTTATTTGTAAACAAATCTTCAAATGTAATAGTTTTATTAGTAAAATAGTGTTTTAGTTGTGATTTCAAAAGTGTCTCGTGACCAATTGAGCTGCTGGATCGTGTAAGCAGGGCATATAAAATTCGCATGGCCGTTTCGGTTGGCCCCTGTTGTCTTTAAAATCGATGTTGAAAATTGCATTTTTGAAATATACGACTTTGTAGGAAATTTCATGGTGCATCTTTTATCTCCTTACAAAAAAGTTGTATCTTTTACTGTTTCTGAAAAAAAGTGAAAAAACTGGATTTTGTGTAAAACCAAATATTTTGACTCTAATTCGCTCTAGAAGCCAAAGTTCTGAATATTTCTGCATAAAAATTGGAGGAGTTATGCTTCAAACTGTTTTGAAGATGATATACTCGGTTAAAATCTTCTGATTTGTTATAAAAAAAGCCATCAATTTTTTTACCAAGTAGTCTCAAAATAACGTTACACAACTTTCAAACGCTTAATTCATTTATCGAGCGAATTTTGAGTAAGCCCAAACTTTCAACGGAAGAAATGTTCATTAGGGTATAATGAAGTTTTTTGAAAAGTATTATTTCAATAGAATAAAGTGTTTAAAAGTTGTGTAACGTTATTTTGAGACTGCTTGGCAAAAAAATTAATAGCTTTTTTTTATAACAAATGGAAAAATTTTAAACGTGCATATCATCATCAAAACAGTTTGACGCATAACTCCTGAAATTTTTATGCAAAAATATTGAGAACTTTGTCTTCTAGAGCGAGTTAGAGTCAAAATATTTATTAAATTTGGTTTTACACAAAATCCAGTTTTTTCACTTTCTTTCAGAAACAGTAAGAGATACAACTTTTCCGTAAGAAGATAAAAGATGCGCCATAAAATTTCCTATAAAGTCATATATTTCAAAAATGTAATTTTAACATCGATTTTAAAGACAACAGGGGTCAACCGAAACGGCCATGCGAATTTTATATGCCCTTACACGATCTAGCGGCTCAATTATGATGAATATTTAATAATTTATCGTATTCATTGTGCATTAAGTGGGTAACCCAATTTGAGGCATGAGCACTACTCAGCGTTACAACCCAGATTAGAACCCAATTTGGTCGTCGCGCTTCGCGCTTCGACAGCTCGATGTTTGATTTAAAAATTATTTAAGGAGGGGGGGGGATGAGGTTTGCAAAATTTAAAAAAAAATTTTTTTAACAATTTTTTTCTGAATGGAAAACGCTTTAAGAATATTGTGTGAAAATTTGAGATGAATCGGAGCAAAACTAACGAAGATACAGCGTTACCTGGGGATATTAATTATCTAACGAAAAAATTTTGACTTTTTGATTTAAGAGGATGGAGCACCGAGTTATGAGGCGCACCGCAATTCAACTTTTTTCGAGACGCCTCCCGAATAATTGCTGCCATTGCCGTATTTTAAAATATTTTTACGTGAAAATTTGACAAAATATTCTTCAAATGTTATAGTTTAATGTACCATTGGTTTTAATTTAATACATTTTAACTGTGTCGTTCAAAAAAATTCACAAGTATGTGCCTTTTTTTGCACGAATGAACCTTACCCCCCCCCATCCCTTAAACCTCACGCTCCGCTCTCGGAGCGCTTCGTTCACCGTATAATACATTCAAAATAAATCAGTAGAAAGAGGACTAAAAGAATTATCTTAATGATTTACTCTTGATCTTATAAATAAAGTATTTAACAGCTCTTTTATTTGACCTTCTAAAGGATCAATTCTAGTTTTTTGTAACATCAATATACTTTCGGACTGATGTGTCTTGTCTGTACCTGGACCTTTATAATATTTGCCTGCTATTTCACAAATTGCAAATTGAAAAACCCATTTTCGTTCATCATTTCGGCCAAGTCAACTTTGGAAAATCTAAAAGTTCGTTAGAGGAAACACTTTGAAACATAAGCTTTTTACAGAAACTACCATCCAGGAGGGAAAATTTTGAGGAGATAAATTTTAGCGACTTAATACAATATCATGATGATTACGAATCACGATATTTTTTCAAATACACATTTAAACGTACTAGGAAAATAAAATAATAAAAAATAAATATAAAAATCATATGGTGTAACAGGGAAAGGATATTTTGCACTTAACTATGTTTGTGGTATGTTTTTATTTAATCTCCGTAGAGCGTTTCAAAAATAGGTACAAGCGTCTTTAAGGGCAGGCAGACCGCAGAAGACTCAAGACTGCCGGATCTCCCTTATGCTATGACCATCTAAACCGGTCCTAGACATGTGGGAAAATACGTAGTGGAGGGGATCCTAAAAGGGAAAGCGAACAGCTTTCCAGATTCCTAAAAAGTGGAATTTTACATTCCTTACAATGGAAAATGATTCTTTTTCTGTTTTATGCATACAAGCTCCTTATTTTTATACTCAACTATTTCCTGAAGATAGCTCTGTTTCGTTATTTACGATTTGGAAAAGAATACTTTTTTTTATAGGACGAAAGTTATCTGCTACAGTTATCTTATCAAAATAATTGAACAAAGAGCAGACTTAAGTCAGACATATCGCAGCGTATGTTTATTGTTTTCACATATACGTTACAAAAATTTTGACAATATCTATTTGCAATAGAGATATTGTATTAAAGTAAAGAGATAAAAAGAGATAGAACTTTTCTACCTCTTCCAAGTATCCATTTTGCATCCCTAAATGTTATCTCTTTTTATCCCTTTAAAACATTTTAACAAGAGTATAAAAACATGATTAATTTTTTTTTTGATTTATTAATTTTACTATTACTATTTTTTCATTGAACATTTACTTGGCTAATTAAAAATTTTATCACGTGATAAAATGAGCGTGCGGAATTTCCAGCCGGCAAATATCGATTGTCAATCACAATCGATACCTTTAATACACGCGACGAGACAAATCACGAGGAGTGCGGGAATAGGCGTTACGATATTTCGACTTCGACTCAATCATCCTTTTAAAATAGGAAAGAAACGTTTTATCATTATGTAAAGATCCTAAGTAAAAAATCATAATATTTCAGGAAATCTTATAAATATTTTATGTAATAACTTTCCTTGAATACGAGAAATCTTGGATTTAAATGTTTTATTTTATTAATTAGCATTTGTCTTATTGTTAGTTATTTTATAACTATTAAAACCTAACATAAAACATCTAGTACCTAGTATAGGGATGGGCTTATCCTTGACACCCATTATACACATTAGGTGAATTGGTTATGTGTTCGACTGTTATACGTTAGATTTAATTAAGTAGGCAGGTTTTAAATCCGGTTGCGTTAAAAAAATTAATTCGAATATTATGATAAAATATTTATCCAGTGAGCACGAATATCCCAATACGTTTTTTGGACGTCCTGAAAACGTTCCAAGTCAGGCCAAATAACGTTCTGAAAATACACAATATTCTAAAGATGTTTTTTAGGTGACGATCTGCGGGCGTAAAGTTTCTCTCACAATCAGTGAGGTCAAAGATTGGTGAGGTTTACTCATAAAGACGAACTACCCCGTGCAGAAATTGCTCAACTTGTTTTCAAGTTCCGATCTGGGCCCGATCGGATTTTCCATATGTGTGGCTCGGGTCGGAACCTCGTCGGATTAGGTCAGGTTAGGTTTGACGGGTTTGACAGGTCAAGTTTTGTGTTGTAATATATATATATTTTTTTACTTATACCGAAATTAAAGTGCCAAAAACAAAATGCACATTGCAAGTTCGGAAGCATAGAATCGTTGGTGAGGTTATTTCCTATAACCGGCGCAATGAAGATGAAGGTAATAAGTTAATTCACTTAATTCATTCAATTCATTACATAAAAATCATGAAACCTAACCCCCAAATTGAATAAAGAATTAGTATTTGATTTGTTTATAATTCGTGTTTAAATCTACATCATGTTATTATCCATAATTATTAATTTTTACATATTTATAAATGAATTTGAGAATATAATTAAGGGCGTTGGATCCAATTTCTACCCTCAAAATTCGAATTCTTTATTTTTCTTAACAAATACTATAATTAGATATTTTTTAACTCTATTTGTTTTTACTTTTTGAATAGAATTATGTGTAGAGAGCCAAAGAATATCTAATTTGAATTCTGAATACAGAGTGAAAATGTGTCCAATTCCAATAAGAAATTGAATTTTGAGGTTAAAACTTTTATCCAACACCTTTAACGTTTTTGTTTCCTAACTTTATAATTTATCTTTTCTAGAAGATAAGGCTGAGAAAAAATGTAAGAATATATTTATTTTGTTATTAACTATAATTACAACCTGAAGTATAATTTATCTAACCATGATTTTCTTTTTTCATTCAGATGACTTGCTGATAAGAGA
>JAUEJJ010019595.1:1654-12769 GCA_032164275.1 Synergus coniferae | reverse complement strand
AATCTTCGAGATCCCGTTTTCACTGGACCGATGGTACCAAGCCATCATCCTCTTTATAAAATCCTGAGCACTCTGCCGGGGCAAATTCCTACAACGGTAAATATATATTTATTAGAGAAAATAATTTTTCTCCGTTATAAGATGTTTTGTATATATAAATAATTGTATTTTCTTTTAGCTCAAAAGAACACGCAGCCCTTCACCACCACCGCAGGCTTATGGACCCTATGTTTATGCAGCAGCGCCCATTCAAAATTACAAAAACCCCATTCCAAGTAAGTTTATCTTTTTTTTTTAAATCACTTCGAGGTATAAAGTTTCTTTTAATTTTAATTAATTCTTTTACAGAATCAGAAGCAGATGCTAGAAGATCAGGCGATAATCGAGCAGTTCTTTGGAATAGTGAGTACAATTTTTAACATCGAAGAATAAAATTTAATGTGATAAATTATATTGATTCAATTATGTTTTATTTTTACAGAGAATAATCAATATCCTCCATCGAGTTTCTATTCCACTCAAGGTGGTCAGGGTGTTTATAGCTATTCAGCTCCAAATTCTCAACCTTCTAGAGAACCTGAAGCTGGTAATTTTAGATCTTATTTTATCTTGAAATCTAATCTACGTTTCGAAACATTTTATAATTTTTATTAATATTTTTTCAGAGTATATTACCCTGCAGTCGATTATGCAAGACAAATTTTATGCTAGGCCGAGTAGTCACGTTACTGTTCATGGAGGAGCGATTCCGATTCAGCAACCCCCTCAGGTTTTTATCTTTATTCAATCCAAAGCTATTACGAAATTACTGAATTATTTAGAAGTTTTTAAAAAAGGTTTTAAGAAATTGGAAAAGATTTCTAAAGAGAATATTTCTAAAAAGTCCTTCAAAAATGCTCAACTAATTTTGTTTCCTCATAGATTTTCACGTAAGTTTTTCAAATCTAATTTTTTGGTGTATTTAAACATAATTCGACCCCAGGAATTCGACATTTAAAAAATTTAATTATTTAAATAAAAATTGATTAAAAGGCGTAAATTTGTGTTACAAATTATTTTGTTGTAGTAACTCGATAATTGTGCATATACTAATTTATACAAATTTTCAGGGAGCAAAAACGGGAGGAATTACTTCGGGATATCCAGTAAGAGCACCTCAACCACCTCCTGGTGCTTACACAGCACCTCCACCACCTCCAGGAACTTATGTCAGCGTTTCCGGGTCAAATGTACCAACTCGATTACTTTACACCCAACCAGGCACTCGATACCTTCAGCGGGAGGGATGATGAAATATTGACGAAGAATTTACAATATTCTTAATTATAACAAATTCCTTCTAAATTTAGAAGAGGTAAAAATAAACATACATACAGAATAACAAATAAAGTTTATTAAAGCTTTTAATACTTTCCTCGTCATGGTTCATACACCTCTCCATTCTTTTATTGCTTTTTGTTCGTAAAACACGAATAAACGTTAAAGTAATTTTAATCTTAAGCTAACCAGCCTTTCAATATAAGTAGTAACAGGATATATTTTTCACAAACCTTCTGTAGTCACATTAATTACAGGAAACTGTGTACAGTAATAAAACTTTCCTATTTACCATCTATTACATGAAGATTATGTTAAGAAAATAAAAAAAAATACTTCGCTGAAAAGATTAATTTATAAAAATAAAAAAAACTGAAACTCTTCAATCTATTCTTAGAGGAAAATCTTGTGCTTAGGTGTAACAAACCTAGATTAACGACATGGAATATGTACGACTTCATATTGAAACAAGTAATTAGTCATACTTCGATATCAACATCTTAGAAAAATTGTTAATGAAATCCTTAAATGAAGAATAAGTAACGATTTACTACAAACTAAAATGGACCATGGCACTGTCGAATTATTAATACACTATAAATGAAGTGAAAAGTAAATGTAGGAAAACGTACGTTTTCTTATTTTATTCCTAATTCATCTTGCTTCACTCGATGTTTAAGTGTAAACAAATGGTCTCGTAATTCGAAGACTCCGAATATTTCCTCATTACAGAGTTCGCAAGTGGTTTGGACAAGTCGTCGATTTCTTATGTCCCTGCAATTGAAATAATTATCCATTAGATTTATTCTTTGGAAATTGTATAATGTATGATTTTATCAAATTATTCACTTACGTTCTCGCGAGTTCTCGTAATTCTGCGACGTGTGCCAACATTCGCTCATATTTTTCGTTTCTTTCCTTTAACTCGAGAGCATAATGTAACGGATAAATATATTCCTTAGCTAAAGCAAACTTTCCAGGCTGAAGGAAGTCATTTTCACTGTAGAGATGCCACTTATTGAAGCGAGGAATTAGCTCCGGATCTTGGTCAATTCGTTGTTTCTCCATCAAGGTGAAAAGTAATTCTTTTATGCGAGTCTGGCAATTAATTGTCGAAGTCATTCTTTGTTGATTACCGTCGTTTTTCTCTGTATCGACATGCAGACCCATATTAATCCAATGTCGCAGTTTGTTGATCTAGAGAATACAAAATTATAAAATAAAAATTATAGCATATTTAGCGCTAATCTTCAAATTAGATTTCTTCAGTTTATTTAACAAATATTAGAATTAGACATTTTTTTTCTTCCGTAGCATTCCGTAGTGGTTCTTATTTCCCAAATATATAAATATGTATACAGAGCAAAAAAATGTCTATTTTTAGTACTTTTTGAACAATATGAAATTATTGAATTTTGAGTTTTATTTCGAATTCTTCGTTTTACGCAATAATTATTCAGGTTAAACATTTTTTCGCTCCATAACAACACCTCCATTTTCAAAAAGAGTATGTCTACAGAGCGAACATATATCTAATTATAATATTGGTTGAATGAAATGAAAAAATAGAATTTCGAAGTTAACTCACAGTTAGCAAATCATCAACGGTGATCTCAACGTCGAATTTAATTTCCATATCGTGCTCCGGAAATAAAGCCTCTTTCTTGCCAGGAACTGCTCCTAAGCCACACAAAGCGCCCGTGTAGTAACTTGCGGTGGAATTGCGCCTTAATTCTATACGTGGTGCAAAAAGCAAAGTCAAAATTGCTGTCAATCCAGGAAGATTTGGCATCAAAGTCGTTTCTCGTAGAGTCAAGTTATCCCCATTTGGAGATTCATTCACAGTTCCAGCTACCAAAAGTCGGTCGTGAGGATCATCTGGCGTTGTGTCCAATAATATACAGTTCACCGAGTTTCCTTCCACATTTATCTTGAACAATAAAATAAGTCAAATTAACTTCCTTCAGATTTCACAGAATAAAAAGCTCTCAAACCAAAAAGAATAAGGTAATTTTTTCACGAAAAAAATTTTTAACACCAAAATGAATATTCAAATAAATATTTAAGTATTTAAATTTTTGATAAAAATATTAATCTTTCAACAAAATAGTTACATTTTCGGGCAGAAAAGTGATATTTTCGGAATAGTTTATATTTTAAAAAAATGCATTTTCACAGTAATAACCTACTTTTCAACTGAAAGTTGTATTAAGAAAAAAAGTATTGAAATTTTTTACGGAATACTTTACTTTTTAACCAAATACTTAAATTCTCTTATGGTATGTATAGATCCTGGACATTTTTTTTTGTATTCTAATCAAAACTCACTGAATTCCAATTAAAAATAAGAGTAATAAATACCCTTTTAGCAGCTCCTGCGCAAGAGAGATGCATCAAGTCAATTTCCAAAGGAGAAAAGGGTCCTCTTAAAGAAAGAGTCCTATGACAGGCTTCAATCGGTGGAGGTTCTGGGTAAAAGTCTGACAAGAAATACTGATCGTATTGAGCCTCTTCATAAACCTTCCTCTGCTCCGTACTCATGTCAGCAGCTTGCTGACGCAGATTGTGATTATGACGTGAAAGATAATCTTCCTCTTTATGTTCTGCATATCTCAGTTTGATTAAGTGGTCGTTCATGTCCAACTTAGTCAAATTTTTTTCTACTCCACTCACGCATATCAAATTCAGCGACACGACGCTGTTCACGACAGAATATACTTCGCCGAAGAGGTTCCTTTTTCTTCCCTGTTCGTCTGATTTAATCACTTTAGTAAATTCTTTAAATGCTTCTAGTGACCACTGACCGGTGACATTTGACATAAAAGTTGGACGAATGTTAGCAAGAACACATTCGAAAGCCTGAGCTGGCAAATCAAAGATATTATACAACTCATTCTCGTCTTCAGTGAATGGTCTCAACTCTCGAAGGTCATTCATTTTTACGGTTGCGGTTTTTCCAGTGTCAACGAACAACACCTCAGCGAGCTTGACACTGTTTTCGTGTGAGTAGTTTTGGATCACAGCTCTGTGATAGCTGTCTTTTCGCAAGTTAGGTGCAAATACGAGTGTTCCAACTCGGCCTAAAGAATTTAAGGGAATCAAGAAACCTTCCTGTGTGTTGACGATCCTCAAAATATTGTTTAGTTGTTCCTGTGACCCCTCGTCCACCATTTGGGCCCAAAAATGACCAGGAGTTATGATTTCGGTTATAACGAAAGAAATCATGGTAATATCAAGACCAGGCAAAACTGGTCGGATTCCAACATACTTTCTCTGCTCGAAGACCTTCGGCTTTTGATCGAAAAACGTTTGACTGCTGTCTTGAACCAAGTCTAACTTCTTTGCTTCAATGGCAGCTGACTGATTATCCAAAACTTGAAGGGTTATTGGCATGTTAATTTTTCTCAACTTCAAAGCTCTGAAAATAAAATTAAAAGCTGTTAAAAGTTACAATTATAGGTCTCACAGACCATATGCGAAAAAATAGGGTACTCAATATAATCCCAACATTGGGATTCATTTGAATTAAAAAATGGATTTTCAACAAAATATTTTACTTTTCAGTCAAAAGTGAATTTTTAACGGAATAGTTGAATTTCCCAGTAAAAAGCCTTCAATTAAGATACATTCTAAATGAAATATGTATTACAAGTTTGAATAAACAATCTTACCTGTAGACAGCTAAAGAGATTTTTCCGAGGACATCTGGAGATTTATTCTCTTTAGTTTGGTTCCTTTCGTTATTCCAAAAGTGCACATAGACGCGACTGGAGTTATCGAAAGAAACGACGATTTTTCCGACCGAAGAAGGACTACAGTCTTTGAAGATTTCTTGGATTCGTTTTGCATAAAGTGGGCCAGGTTGATTTATAGGCCATCCTTGCAAATAAACCGTCTTCGCAGGATCCAAGCCTGATACGAGCTTCACAACATCCTTCTCGTTCAAGAGTCGATGTTTTGAACTTTTTACAAAGTAATTGGGATAAAATGCTCCAGCAATGACAACTTTCTGGACAAATGCTCGTTCGGTTTCTGTCCAAACGACTCGATTTTCACCAACGCTGTCTACGATTCCCAAATTTTCTAATCGATTAGTAACTTCTTTGGCAAAGTGCTCTATTTCTCGTAACATTCTTATCTGAATGAAATGTCTTTGTGCCCAGTTCTTTTCCGTTTTACTATTGGTGATTCGATGATTCGCCTTTTCTTGTTGCCAAACCTGTAAATTAGAAGTAGAAAGGGAATTAAAAAGGGAATGAGATAAACGCAAATCAGACTTCACGGCACAAAATTATCTCAAGACTGGGTGATTATTATAATTATTTATTCTATTTTTAAACATAAGTAGGGGAATAAAATTTTAAAAAAGAAAATAAATAAATTCAATTTTCAACGGAATAGTTTACTAGTCAACCAAAAAGATGAATTTTGAAAAAAAAAATAGTTCGGATTTTGTTTATTCAGTTCACATTTAAGTGAAAAACGAGTAAAAAAGAGAAGGGTGAATTTTCATGAAATCAGGGTAAACTAGCTGTGAATTCGATCTCGGGTGTTCCATTTAACTATATTTATATTTTTTTTGTGCTCATTTCTTGAGAACCTTGCTGCCTCACAGAGGAAGCATTAATCATTGTTTTCTCGAAGCAAAACATCTTGCATCAACTTTAAATTATCCTAGTATTACCTTGGTTGACAAATGTATAATACCAACATTCTAATCAATTAATATAACTTCCTTAATATTCAATTTGTAAATGGATTAATCTTACAGGACAGGCAAGGAATCTTTTTTCCCCTTACGTAAGCTTTCAATTTTGATTATTTGAAAAATTATAAGCAAACATTTTTTTTTAAATTACAATTATTCATAACTTTCTTATTTTTCAATGAAATGTATTACGTTTTGAGATATTCGTGGTCCAAATATACCTTACAAATTTCATCAATTTATCTACAACTGTCTTCAAGTTTTAGTGGCGATAAAAAACGGCGACACACACACACACACAAAATTGATTAGAATGTTGTATTAGACACTTATCAATTGAGGAAAGTTTAATTAAACCATTTTAAAAATATTGGAAAATGTAACGACTGCAAAGCTTCCTCTATTAGAAAGCAAAAAAAAATTTAAGAAAAAAGGGAAACGGAATGAAGGAAAAACTATGAAGCCTGGCAAATAGATGAATAAATTACTTTGAAAGCATTCAGAGAAGCAATGCAATCACTGCAGGATCGATCAGCCCAGGTGAGTTTTGCGTTGTAAGCTTGCAGTTTTTTCTGGAAGGGATTGCTGAATATACTTTTCACTGCCATGCTTGCGCCAACAATAATTGAATCTTTAAGGATGCTAAATACGTGACCAAGAGCAATCAATTTCGAGATTCGAATATCCATCGGCAGATTAGCCATTATCTGTCCAAGATCAGTTAGTTCACCGTCGTAATCGCTGAATGGCTCAGTTTTGTTGAATAAAGCACCTGCTTCTTTTAGGAGTAAAATCGTACGCTTCAAATTGCTGAGGTCTGGAGGATCTAAAGAAAGAGCCAAAATGCTTTTCGGTTCACCCATATCCAAAAGTTTGGCATTCAACACCAAGTTTTCAAGTGGTGCTCGCAACATTTCTGGATCTCCTTCTTTCGGAAGCACATTCTGTAATTAAAAAAGAATTTTTAAAGTCCGCATTAATTAATTAAAAATTTTCCAATAGAACCCTAAAAAAATCTTACCTCGTAAAAATGTTTCGGTATCAAGCGGTAAACTCGACCATCCATCACTCGACCAGTTCTTCCCGCTCGTTGTTCGCAATTAGCTTTGCTCGCCCAGACAAGTTCTAGAGACTGGAAGTTGGTTTTCGGATTCGTAACGAGTTGTTTAGTCAAACAAAAGTCAATTACTGTAAGAACGAATAATCAATATTAAAAATAAAATATCAAATCTTTTGATATCCTGTAAAATTACACGAAATGTTTTGAAATTCTTTAAAGTTTTTTGTTATCTTAAAAATTCCTTTTAAAGACTGGGAATGGGAATTTTTCTGACGCGCTAATGCCATTCGTTCGAAAAGCTGAACGAATATACACTTCGAAATATAAAATATACAAACCGTATTTAACATCAGGAACAGTGATACTACTCTCTGAAATATTAGTCGACAAAATAATCCGACGATAACCCTTAGGAGGTTTCGTGAAAATTTTCTGCTGTTCTTCGTTCGTTATAGTAGAATGCATCACGACTACGTCCCACTTCATGTTCTCATAGACAGGGGATTTTAGCATATCGTGCAACTCTTCAATTTCCCAAATACCCGGAAGAAAAACTAGAATCACATGTCGCTTGAATTCCTCTTCATCGTCCTCATCTTCTTCATCATCTTCAAGCCTCGCATCGTCTTTATCGCTCTTTTTGTCAACATCATCAAGAATAATAATAATTTTTCGACAGAAATTCATCATGTCTATCGACACCTTTGGTTCCTTTTCCAGAACTTCTGGCAATTTGCAGAGCATACTCATTTGACAGAGGTAAAATACGTTTACGTTGAAACGATTTCTTTTGGCTACATCGACTATCGGTGCCGGAGTTAATTGGGTTCCGACAGGCGAAGAAAAGTAGGATGCGAATTTTTCTACGTCAAATGTAGCAGACATGAGGATTACTTTAACTTGTCGAGAATTGGTACGCAATAGTTTTCTAACTACCAAGAGAAGGAAGTCCATTTCTTGATTTCGCTCGTGAACTTCGTCAAGAATCACGTGAGTGTAGTCGAGCATGTTTTTGGATCGGATTAGTTTTCGAAGAAGAACTCCAGTTGTGCAATAAGTTAATCTTGTGTTTTCGGAAGTAACATTGCACATTCCTACTTGATATCCAACAAGCGATCCTAGCGACCAGTCTCTTTCTTTACTGACTCGTTGAGCAATACTGATGGCTGCTATTCTTCTGGGCTGGGTCACTAAAAAGAAAGATGATTTTTAAAAAACTGAATCCTTTTGATTTGTGTCAAGATAAATTAATAATGGCGCATATCACTTCTGTGAATTCCTTAAAATCATCTAAAATCCTTTGCAATCCTTTAGTCTTAAAATTTTTTTAAATTATGTGAAATCTCATGAAATTTCGGACAACGCTGGGTAAATTTCTGCTATTAATATAATTAAAATTTTGGATTTTGGGAACTTTTTTTCGTATTTGTAATCCAAATAAATGTAAAAAAAAAAAAAACATCAGACTAGTCGTTTGAAATTTAATCCTAAATTAATATAGTATAGATACTTATTAAAAAAATTAAAATTTGAATTTGACTGTGATCAGAAGTAAACTCCTGGTATTTTAATTAAATTCCCGGTCATTTCCCGGCCTTTCTCGGTTTCCATGTAAAATCGCCACCATCACAAACAAAAAATTAATTTTATCAACCTACCGATGATATTACAGGGTACTTTTTTCCTGTAGCTATTGTCGAGCAAAAATTGTGGAACCTGAGTTGTTTTTCCACATCCAGTAGGGCCTTGAATTACAACGACAGGATTAGTATCTATCATGGAGACAATCTTGTCTTTCATATTAGATATCGTAAGATTCTCTTTCGGACGATAAGCAAAATTAAAGGTTTTATAAATTCTGATAAGTTTCTCATTTTCAATCTCGTTCAAGACAGATGTAGTGCCTTGTGAAACTTCATCAAATCTTGCACCTGGATTCAGAATTCGTGCTTGGTGTGCTGCCTGAAAATGGATAAACAAAAGAATATATTTAATATTCGTAATAATTTCTGAAATACTAGAATGTTACACACGCACCTCCAAAAATCGGGACTCTTCTTCCTCAACATATTGTTTGACGTAATCTTTCCCCTCAAAAATTTCCTTGTTTGCGTTCAGTTCCAACTGTTTATCGAGAGCTGTCATGTCTGTAGGAACATACCTTTGACTCATTGGTGGTTTAATATAAATTCGCTTAAACGGCTTGTCTTTCTTAAAAAGATTAAGCGGATCCATCTTGTCGTTCTGGAAACAGATT
The DNA here is from genome assembly GCA_032164275.1 of Synergus coniferae. Lineage (NCBI taxonomy): Eukaryota > Metazoa > Arthropoda > Insecta > Hymenoptera > Cynipidae > Synergus > Synergus coniferae. The sequence goes on along the minus strand of JAUEJJ010019595.1, from coordinate 3,427 downwards.
ATTCATAAAAAAATATTATTTATTTTATTCTCCCGAAATTCTGTTTCTTCATTTTATTCAAGAAGTATTAGAATTATAGATATATGTAAAATGGATATATAAATATATTAAACTATTCTTCAAACTAGAAATATGGCTACAAAGCGAAAAAATGTTTACTTTTAATACCTTTTTTTAAATACCTTAGTATCCCTTCAAATTTTTTTCAATTCTTGAAAGTCTTGATTCCTTTAAATTCTACGAAATTTCATGAAATCTCAGGAAACGCCTGATAAGCTTTTACTAGTAGATAAATAAAAATATTGGGTTTTGAGAACATTAAAAACTTTTTTTTTGAAATTTTTATTCCCATAAATGTAACAAAAATCGTCTTAATCTTCAACCCAATTAATATAATTAATTAATGATAATTATGAAAAGAATGAACACTTGAATTTTACTGCGATCAAAAGAAAACTTCCAGTTTTTTAAATCAAATCCCCGGTTATATCTCGGTCAATTCATCATCCTCAAATCCTTTAAAATGCCTTAAAATTCACAAAAATACTTATGAAATCTTTTAAAATCCCTCGATATCTTCTTAGACTTTAAAATCTTATGAACTTAATTCTAATAAGAAAATGGAAATTCATCAAGTTGTTAAGGGAAATTAGTTCATACCTAATTATAGAGGAAATTAAAGGAATTTTTTTACACGAACTTTAAAAGATGATAAAATGTTCATTTTCTAAATCCTTCTCTTGAAAACGATATTTTTCTCTGTTGGAATGTTGAACAGCATTACATTTTATAGGGAAGTGTAATAAAAATGTGGAAACTCAAATCCTGATTACTTTAGGCCTTGATTTCAGCAATTTTTTATATGTGAAAGAAATATTCTGCAAATTTACAGAATATTCCAGTGTAACCTAACCTCAAATTTCGATGGCTTAATTGAGCCAATTTTCGATTAATTAAAAGAAACCATTATTCACACATTTGGGACTCTTATGAACGTTATAAATATATATTACCAATTGTTGACGTCATTTATGTTCATGATGTATGTACGAACATAAACTATTAGACAAAATAACGAATAAAGTGAAAATGATGAAACTGTAAAAAGCGTAAAAAGTTTCACCTGTATGCTTTTCGTGAATGAAGTTGACTCAATTTGTAAAGATTTGTGCACAAATTTTGATCATTTCTATTTTGATTTGAATATTTCAACTATGACTAAAACAATTGCTAAACATATGTTGAATAATTAATAACGATCAACTGGAACCACAAAAAAACGACGAACTATAGGTACACAAACGTAATTTCGACAATCGTCGACAATGGCAACAATGGCCGGCGAAAAAGAACCATGGTTATAAGAATTAACGGGTAAATAACTAATTGCTGAGATTTTTCAGGAGCTTTATAATTTATAACGAAAAATTAACATAACTTTACATTTACAGTTTTAATAAACATTTTTTTTATAAATAAATTCTCAGTAAATGAGTTCTTTTTAATTTTTTAAAAATTGAAACCGCATTTATTATATTAGTTTCATGCTTAATAATACTTTTACAAATACAGTGGCAAAATTATAATACAATATTTGTGATTTATAAGCCTGCCTTCATTAACTCTGAGTAATAATTGCTTTCTTTTAAAGATTTATTCAGAGATCGAAAATCGTATCGTTGAAATGAGAACCTTTTTGCCGCTGAATTTGCACAAGTATTGTTAAACATAAAAAAAATATACAAAAATTGACTCCCTTACGATTGTGAGAAA
>JAUEJJ010019535.1:0-12782 GCA_032164275.1 Synergus coniferae | reverse complement strand
GCGGTAGGGGCACGTTGGGAGTAGGGGCTCGGTAGGCTTGCTAGGCTCGAATACGAGAGCCTGAGGAAAGTGTGCGTTGCTGACGCACACGTGTGTAACTCCTCGTTACATGCTTATTAACGTCTAACGAAGTGGTTTTCCACCCCTCATTTAATTTATCCCTGCGTACGCTTCATCAGTCAGCCAGGGTCAAGATTTACGGATAAATTAAGAACTCGGAATGTTAAAAATGAAATAACAAAAGTTATATATTATATATTTTTCTATAAGATGTAGTGTGTTTCGCGGTTATAGCGGTTTGTGTATGTGTGAAGTGTGTGTGAAATTATATGCCTTGAGTGAATGTGAGAGTGAGCGCCGGCGGATGTTGTGGACTATCGGGGTTCCTGTGGACAGAGCATGAGCGGTAAGCATTTTGTCAGGTCGGCGCGAAGATCGTCGACGAGGCGAGGCGGACGTCCACTCCTGAGTCTATCCTCCTCCATTTACGGTAAGCGGTACGGTGCGGAGAGAGAAGGAATGACGAGAGGGAGGTTATGTTCGGACGGATCATCGCGCGGGATCTGAGTCACGTTACTCTGCGCGGTTATTCGGAGCGGTCACGGGAAGTCCAGGTCGATCCTGGATTGGTTGGATTGTGAGGCCAACGAATCCTGTCACCCGATACACGGCCATGTAGTTGCGCCATTTGGTCGTGGATCGGGCGGATCTCTCCAAATCCCCGAGGATGGTGCCGTGAGACACGATGACTCCCAGAGGATAATCTCGGCCAGGTTGCCCTGGACGATATCGTCCTCTACCTCTACGAATTACGGCTGTAGTTGCGCCATTCAGTCATGCTTCGCATCGGCGTCTCGGCTCGATTCCCCAGATGTTGAGGTTATAGGTTCCCGTTCGCCCTGGTATAGTTGAGCCATTTACCAGGGAGAGCAGTGAGTACCTCTGAGCTCTACACCTCGACCTAAGTCGAATTATTGTAGTTCTCAGCGAACTGTCTGAAAAGTGCGACTGCGTTTGCGAATGCTTTTACGTGCTCGCAACCGGTCGGTCGGTAGGAAGAGCGGTGCGGGTACCGGGGGTATCTCGCTTTGTGACGTCATAGTCATGTGACGAGTATTCGCTCGTCACAAACGCCACCAGAGACTGTAAAAATGTGAAATGGGCCTCGGCGATCATCAAAATTTTCTTCCAAAAATCAGGTTCAGTGTCAACCATTTGAGCGACTTTGGCCGTATTCCAAGCGACGTGGACAGTCTGTTGGCAATATTCTTTATGTTAATTGCACTTTATACGGAAAGAAATGGAAATCATCCTTCAAAATACGCCGTAAAGTGGTTCTACTGATGTCAACATGCTGAGCGTGGTGACGATACGACATTTTGGGGTTCTCCGCAACGCTCTCTCTGACCACTTCAACCTGTTCATTGGAACGTCTTGGTCGTTGATGAACGGCATGTTGATGATCTCCTACTGTCCCATACTCAATAAAAGTCGATACCAAACTACGAATAGTGTTGTCAGAAGGCGCTTGTTGGTCACGATATTTTTTGAAGATATGCACGTTGAGTTAACACAACTGAGCGACTATTTTCAATGTACAGCGTCACTATTTCGGCGCGTTGTTTCGGTGTAAAGCGATTCATTGTTAAAATTGTCAAAGTTATTCAATGTTTCCACACCGACATATAAAAGATGACGCACCCTGTATATACTTTAATTATTTCTATTATAAGTTGTTAAATTATACTCTTATTAAAGTGTTTCCTCATTCGAATTAAATTGCTTTAAAAATAATTTGATATGTATTTTTTCCATACAAAATATTTTAGAATATTTAAATATTTAATATTACAGTTAGTTAAAAATTTCAATTTGTTTTCTAAGAGAAAACTTTTTGAGGGGTATCTCGCATTAAAAAATAAAATATTTAAGTTTTTCATGGTCACACTGTTAAAATATTGTTATACTAAAAAAAGATAAGTCATAATAATAAAATAGTTACGTACGTTTTCTAAATTTCGTTTCATATGATGCAACAGGTATTTTACTTTTTCTGAGATTAAAATTTTCTGGTAATACTTTTCTATCTTTCTGAAACTTGGCAAAAGGTACCTTTGATAATTTCACTAAATCTTTTCCAACGTCCTGTAATCGCTCAGTTTCGTGTAAAGATTTTGACAATGCCAAAGCAAGCTGAAGTTCAGTCTCGTTGCTTGGTTTCTGAAAATTAAAAAAATACTTCTTTTTTTATATTGCCATAATTTATTACAAAAAAGATGATATAAATGTCTAATACAACATTCTAATCAATTGTCCGGATTTATGTCTGTATGTGTGTATATATGTATGGATGTCGCCGTTTTTTGTTCCCACTAAAACTTGAAGACAGTTGTAGACGAGGGGCCATTCACTCTCGAATCAAGCATTTTTAACGTTTGAAATTAAGGAGGAATTCGGAGTAATAAAAAAAAGAATGTATAGTCCAAGGAGAAATTTTAATGAATCAAACAAAATTTTAGTATTTACTTTAATCTAAAAAGGAATCAATGAAATTACTCATGTTAAAGTGAAATCGTCTAGTTAACTTACTACTGGTCTTATAAAACAATGTTTAACTGCACGTTTATTTGACCTTCTAAAGGTGAAATTTTATAACTTTTTAAATAATTTTTCTAATTTTATAAACCTTCGAAATTTATAAGCAAAGCAAAAGCGAAATCTACTTAACCATAGATATTAGTCTTGAAATCATTCGAAATCGCTTGAAATCGTTTGAAATCAATTGAAATCCTATATGTCAAGATTCTTCTGATTCAGAGTGAATAGCCCCTCGGTTGTAGATAAATTGATGAAATTTGTAGAGAATATTTGTACCACCAATATCTTAAAACGTGCAAAAGGATTTTTCAAAATATCAAATTAAAAAATTTTTAAGTACACTTATAATTTTTTTAAAATTGATTTTTTGACTATATGTTCTCAAATATTAAAAATTCAAAGATTATGTAAAGAGAAAAAGGATTCCTTGCGTCCAGACAAATCAATTGACCTATAAAAATATATTTCATTGAAAAATAAGGAAGGTATGTTTATTTGTAATTTTGAAAAATTTCGTTTATATCTATGTTTTCAAATAACCAAAATTCAAAGATAATCCAAGAAAGTAACAAGTTTTTTGACTTGTGAAAAATCATGTAATCTAATAATAATACATTTTATTTTAAAATATAATTATGAATGATGACATCAAAGGGTTCTTTGCTTCGGAAAAAAAGAATTAAACATATATTTTCCTCTTTAAGAAAAACGTTAATGCTTCCTCTATGAGAAAGCAAATGCATTTGCATTTTTATCATATTGAGGAAGCAAAGTGCTCAAAAAATGAGCATAAAAAATATAAACATAGTTAGATGGAATACCCAAGATCGAATTCACAGCTATTTCCATAAGGTACAATGATTTTTTACAGTACGCTGCATGTACGCCTTCCCTCTAGTTACTTTTTCTTTTTTAAAAGTCGGTTTCACACCATATATTAGTTGATTGGTGCACGACTCAATTAATATATAGAGTGAAATAGTCTTTTACTTTGAGAATTTTCAGTTAGACAATAATTATACATTTTTAAAACAAATTTAATAAACAAGCGAAAGTTTTAATATTTGTTTCGGTAAATAAGCTTCGTTTTTTGCCAGACAACAATTATTTATTGTTCAAACAAATTTAAATAAAAAATTAATTATACTTATTTATTATTAATAATAATAATTATTAATTATACTACTAGTTTGGCATTGTTTTGCACTTTTAATGTTTAATCAGAGTTTAATCATACATATGTATCACATTTGTTTATGGCACCAGCATACCATCATTTTCGGATTATTATGTCACAACATGAAATACATAATACAGCAAATTTTTTCTCCTACATTACGAAATTAGTTAAAACAATATGGAGAAATGTAAAACATGTATACTCGAATCCCGAATAAGTCAACTACTCCAGACTTGAGGCTCCCACATATGGTATTATATTTCAACTCATCCCCTCCAAATTCCCTTCCAGATATCTCAACTATCACAGAGCTATCTAATGTGACGTCACAGGCCATGTGGTGGGAGTAAACTGTCAGGAAGGTTAGGCTCAGCTACCAAAAATGTGTGGAAAAGCATTGTGAAATTATTAAGAAAATTTTTGAGCATAAAAGTAAGTCGTAAATTTATTAATAATTATATTTCTTATGTGCAGAATTCATTTCTGCTTATTTTGAGTACCCACTTGTAGCTTAACATACTTTAAATTTTTTAATACAAAATAAAATGTCTTAAATTTGTAGGTTATGTTGGCTGCTTACTTTTTTAATATAAACCCAAAAACAGAAAAAATCGATGCTATAACAATGAAATAGTTAAGACTTAACCATTTATCCCATTTATCTATTATAGCATCGATTTTTCCTGTTTTTGGGTTTATATTAAAAAATTAAGCATCCAACATAACCTACAAATTTAAGACATTTTATTTTATATTAAAAAATTTTAAGTATGTCAAGCTACAAGTGGGTACTCAAAATAAGCAGAAATGAATTCTGCACATAAGAAATATAATCATTAATAAATTTACGACTTACTTTTACGCTCAAAAATTTTCTTACTAATTTCACAATGCTTTTCCATACATTTTTGGTAGCTGAGCCTAACCTTCCTGACAATTTACCCCCACCACATGGCCTGTGACGTCACATTAGACAGCTCTATTGACTTATGCACATGCGCACTCCGTTAAGAATTTTAAATTTCGCGCCAATTAGATGCCGAAAGCGCAGTTGAGTAAGTTGATAAATGTGAAGGATGGAATGTGGATGTAGTTGAAATATGCGGGATTGACTAATGTGGGATTCGGGTGTAATTACTTATTCCATTTCCCTATTGTGATTTCGACGCATGTACAGTTTGGTACAGTACTCTGCATGAATGCCTTCCTAACCTATACTGACGTACATACGTCAGTATAGGTTAGGAATTTGTTTCCGTTAGAGAAATGGAATTTTGTTACCGTTAGAGAGCTGCTCTCGCCAAAACTTGTTGCCGTTGTGAGCGCAGTGAGCGTCGAGTGTATAGAACTCTATGTCATCCTATAGGTAAACAAAATTTCAAAAATTTTCCGCAGTAACCTTCTATAAGAGATACAGCTGCACAGTAGTTGCTTTCAGTCTGAGATTACCCAAGTACAGATATAGACTATGTATAAAACTACCAAGTTTTATTAATATAAATACATCTTTTTACTAATTTGACAAACTATATTATACAGAGTAAGGTAGAAATAAGAGAAGTCCATATCATAACCTACGTATAGTGGATTTTGGAAGTTTCTTATTAGAAGAAAATATAATATTGTACAGAATATTTAATTAGAGTAATACCATCTTGAATGTCATAATTAAGTAAAGAAAAAGATTCTAACGTACGAATTTTGGAAAATTACAGGATGTAGCTATTTCTTTAGTTTGTCGAACCTCTTGGTTCGACAATACACTCTCAAACTCAATGCGCTTAACTTCTGTTGCTTCATCATTGCTAGGCAAATTTTCTTCAGATGATACGTACACATCTTTAGAACCATACATTCTGAAAAAAAAAGGTAGAAATTTAGTCACGATAAGATAAATGTTGACATTTTTATCTGTCCTATTAAACTTACTCGTTAACTTTATTTTTTTTTTTTTAATTAAATGCCTGCGTCAAGCAAATTTTGTTTATGAAGCCACCTTAAACTACTTTTTTGAAAACATTTAGAAGTAAAAATAAGTAAATGTGTTTTTCACAACTCGTCTATGGAAAACTCGATATGTCTTCGACGTCTGTAGAGCATGGCGAACGTAACTTATTTCACACCATTTTACTTTCCTCACACTGTGAGAAAAGTGCAATTTTCTCAACGAACAAGAGTAAGGAAAATAAAAGCAATCGCACAAAAATACAAATTTACAATAAATTTAAGTTTAAACATATATTTGAGTGTGTTAAAATAAAGCAAACATGGAATACGCAGCAATAGTCGAGTTTCACAATGTCCCGCTTTAGTGGAATTTTTAAAGGTTTCTTGTGATTTTCAATATCAACTCAATGGTATTTTTCAAGATATACCTATTGTCGCGGCCATAATGACATGATTCCATTGGTTAACAATTAAAATTGTTTATTGCCATGTAGAATCCTTAAATTAAAATTAAAAAATTAGTCATTTACACTTCATTACGTTAAAAACCCAAGTTTCTACCTCTAAAAATATTCAAAAAGTGCATTTGTTAATTAAATTTGTTTAAACTATCAGCAATTGTTAGTTAATGACTAAATCTGATGAATGACATTTCTCTATAATTTTTGATCGACTCAATAGAAAAAACTTTATCTATTGCATCATAAACACCTGATATGGCCAAATGCACTAGACTCCCGAATTGCGTCCAGTTTTAGTTGGTTGGAAGATATCTTCAGTAAATTGGCCGCTAATATATATAGTAGGTAAGGGGTTCCGAGGGGCAGGGAAAAGAGACGAGTAGTGCTAATGTAAGTTCGAGACATCTGTCTCCCTGACCCACGGTACATATAGCGCCAATTCTAAGAAGATTTAATTCGAGTAGAGGTAATTCGGGAGTCTAGTGTGTTTATTAAAGTTTTCATCGTCCCTGTATCAGCCTGTATATCTTATTAAGAATTAATTTCTCCCTTTTCGTGCTTATTTTTTTTTTATAGTAAAAAAGTCAAGCTTTCCTCTGCGACTAAAATCAAAAAAATCAAAGAACCCTAAATTGCGAAAAGATTGAAGTAAACAATTAATTTGTCTAAAAAATTAATAAATAATTTTTTTGTTATAAATAATAATATAGGATGAAAGTGTGTAAAAGTCGATTTCCAAAACCCACATAAAAAATTTAAATCGCGTAATTAGAAAGTAAGTTACAGACTTTTTAAGTTGGGACAGTTGAAAAATAATGCCCCATATGTCAAATCTCGAATTTCCCGTACACTCGTTGTGAAAAATAGTATGCACTATTTTTTAATAGGGGAGACCAATAGAGTGAAAAGGAGAGCCGTTTTTTCTCATGTATTCATTTGAATACATGAAAAAAAGTGTCGGTTTTTTCAGACAAACGGTCGATACTAAGTAAATGGGTGAAAACTCGATATTGTTTGATTTTTATAATTTATTAGAAATCTGCATGTTTATAAACTGATGATATTTAAAACAATCTCGCCCTAACTCCCAGGTCTAATATTGAGAGGACTTTTATGCAATAAATATTATGGAACTCAAATAGAGTTTAATAAAACTTTTAATAATTAACCTTACTGATATATCATATAGGTATCTGTAAAATTTCATATCGATCTTGAAGCCAGTTTGTGAATTATTGAGTTTTAAACTTTGGGTAATTTAACATGGAAAAATAACATTTAACAAGGGAAATGTACATCTTCCAACTGATAATCGGGGTTCTTTTAAGTGACTCTAGCAAATAGATATTTTTATTCTTTTGGAAAATACTTTCTTTATATACACTAGACTCCCGAGGTAAGAGCAGCTTTGGTTGGTCAGCTTCTATCGCGAGTGAATTGGAAAACGTAAACAAGTCAGGGACGTGTGTACCAGTGTTTCCAACCCGGGTTCCACGAGGATGTGCGTTCACGCATGCGTCGCGCATCGTACGATTGGTTGATTGATTGCTTTTGAATGGTTGCGTGTAAGGCAGAGGTGGGATCCAAGAATTATGACCGGTTTACAAAGCGTAAGAACATTTTATACATTTTGGTCATGCGCGTTGATGCTTTTGTGTCAAAAGCATCTCAAAACTTAAAATCAATAAACCCCGTTTTTGTGAAATTAACAAAAGACAAAGAATTAAAAAAAAAGTGCAGTTGCTTCACAGTTGTATTAATAAATAGGCGCTTAGGCAGAATATTTAATTTTGCATTTATACCTATTATAAATTAATCAAGTATATTAATTATTAATTTATGTTTACGAGTTCATAAGAGTATATAAAATGCATAAAATACACATTTAGGCATCTTATTAATTAATTGATAAGAGCAAACCACGAAACAAACGAAACGAAAACCTCTCAAAATTTCACGATAACAGCCATGACAGCTTTAGGGAGCTCAATGTGAATACTACAAACTTGCGAAAACAAAGGACCCGTAATTACGCGGTATTGCCGCACTCACTCATTGAAAATTTTATATTTCTAACTAAAAATATTAACTTTTTTTCAACAATTTCAACCTGAAATAATTATTAGTATAGAAGTGCAATATTTTAAACTTCTTATATATAGAACATGGATATATTATTATCGAATAAGATAGAATTTTCGTTTTGTTAAGATGGATTAACAGCCAAAAATTTTCTTGAACTATCCTAAATTGATTCATTTTGGTAATAATACTTACTTATACGACTAAAACTCAGTTTCATTAATAATATTCGTGCTCTCTCTACATAATATTAATTTTTAAACATTAACCTTAATATCATACAAAGCTCATTATCGTCACTCTGCAAAATTCAATAACTTTTGACGATATTGTACCTAGTGTACATCCTTAAAATAACAATTTTTGGTATATATAAATGAACTTACCTGCAATTCTTTTTGAGTTCCTTTAATCCAGTTCTTCTCCCATTTGTCCTTCCAATTTATTTCTCAATATTGGAGCTTTGCTAAGAATGGCATTCATGAAGTCATTTTCTAGTACCGTATTATTTATTTTCTCTACTTTAGCTTTAATTTTACGTTGAAAAAATGACGTTGTACTGAAACATAAAGATTGTGCCTTTCAAATTATGGGAGAAGAACAAATAACTCGAGGATGTTTAGAAAAGTTTTAAATTATTTTAGGGCTCCTTACTGAAAACGATGTGTCAAAAATTAATTAAAATAAAAATAAACTTCTATTTAAAAAAAGCAATAAAGAATTAGCGTCTCTCATATCGCATCAAAGCTGAGGCGAGATGGAATATGTGCACAATTTATAATTGTTTTTTTGGATACACACAAAATAGATACGTAAAGATTCAAGTAATGTAAAGAACAACTTAAATTTACAAAAAATACTAGATAGCAAACATTTAATTGAAAATGATAACCATGCTCAACTCGACCCGATCTCCCTTATAAAACAGACAAGAAATATCTAATGAAAAATACGCTTACCAAAGAAAATAACCTGATACAAGAACACTGGCACAGGTAATGGCACTTAGTACAGTTAAATACTTTTCAGCTGGTGTTCCATGTATTCTACGAGGCTTTCTTATCGAAGTATCTGTTGGATCAGGCCACATATCTATTGTTGAAAAAAAGGTTATATACAGAGTGTTCCAGTTCTCACTGTACGGACCTATATGGTTTCATAAATTTAATTTTTGATTTATGAAATTATGAAGCTAGACCAATAAGGGGCACTGCGTGCGTGCATAAGTGGGAGGCCAACATTGAGTTAGTGATCGCAGTCTCTCTTCTCGGTATAAACAAACGTTGACCTTCCGCTCATGCATGTACGCGGCGCCCCTGATTGGTCTACCTTAATCACTTCATAACTTAAAAAATAAAACTTCAATACATTTTTGTCAAAGCAATTTTCGATTTGTTTTTTCGTTTTTTATACAGCCATATAGGTCCGGAAAGTTAGATCTGGGATACTCTCTATATAGTGATAGTATTAACTTTATAGTTTCTTACGTTTCGGTATAATGAGTATTATAATAGGATGGGATAAGGTTATATTAATTTGGATGTAGAATAAAATTAAAATTAAAAAATAAAAAGTCATGGAGTGATCCAATTTTCATAGTAAGAAACTTAATTGGGTCAAAATGTAATAAAAAATGCAGAAGCGAACGTTCTGCATCATTTATATCAAACTTGAATGAAACTATTAAGAATTCAGAAAAAGAAAAGCAAAAGCAAATCCAAGTGGTAGATAATACTGGAAAAAACTTTATACCATAAACTTGAAGATTGTAATGTTCTTCAAAAAAGGAGAAAAATAAGGAATTTTTAAATTTTATTTTTGAATTGAATCCCGTCCAACTTTGTAAAAATTCAAAGTTCATTGAAAGGTACTCGATTTCTGTGTAAGAATTTCCCTTGTTTTTCACTCCACTTTAAAATAAATTCATTTTCTATGCTAAAACAACACTTGGGATAATTTTCAAAACAAAGAAGATGTTGTACAGTCTAGTTAAAAAATTTACTAATTATATGTAAAATCCGACTCCTTTTGACGTTAGAGGGGCTCTCTAATCGAAATCGTGATAGAAAATTCATATTTCAACATTATATTAAAAATAGCAAACAATATACAAAAAATATTTCATGGATGTTTTTAAAGTTAGAATTTTATAAACTATAAGGTCCATTCACTGGAAAACTGATATCTAACTCTGAAAACAACTCCATCAGTTTTTACTGTACGAATTAATTCATTATGATGTAAAAGACGATTTTCAAAAACTTTTAGCTAAAAAAAAACATTCGGCTGATGAATGTAATTACGTAGAATATAATTTTTACTTGAAAATCGAAGTTTTGAAAAGAATAAAAAATGGTACAAAATCATAAAAAATGTTTTTCTAATATCCTTTTCAGGGGCCTTTTAGGACCTAAAAAGACAAAATAACTATAATTGCGATTTTGGCGAATCATTAAGTAAAATAATATTTTCCCAGCCACAAAAAAATTTTGGTGTCGCGAGCAATTTCGGTGCTTTTATATAGTCTTTTATGGTCCAGACCGCAAAAATTATTTATTAAAATTTTGACTACGGCTAGCAAAAATCTTTTTCTACATATCAAAATGACGAGTCAATGCTGTGAATTTCAACGTTTTAACTTTGAACTAAAATAGATAGACATTAGACATCCATACTCTTTGAACATGTTTTCAATTAAAATTTTATTATTTAAGGGAGTATCCTCGGCAATAGAATTACAAATGAGAATCATTTAATATTTGGATGATAGTTGTATTAAAATGCATTAAAGCTTTGGTTAAAGTTTTGGAACCTTTCAGAACTTCGTAATCGAGAAATCGATGATTGAAAATAACATGTGACATTAGGAGAAGACACACCTCTTGTAGGATATAAAAGAATTGACAAATGAAAAAGTTCTAAAAAGAATGCTGAGATATGCAGATTCAGCATATCTTACGACTTTTTTAGATTTTTAAAAGGATATCTTCAGTTAACAGAAAATTTTTGAAGTTTGAAACATTGAAAAAAGTGATTTTTTGAATATATTTCAATGGTGGATCAAATTATAGTTTTTCCTGTACGCATTCATTTATTTTGATGTAATAGACGATTTTCAAAAACTTTTAGTGTAAACAAAATTCTGGTGATGAATGTATAGTTACGTAGAATATATAATTAGTTTTAGACTCTCTAATCACCAAGCTTAAACGTTTATATTATTTGGGCTGAACATCTTAAAAAATATTTCTGCATGCTGATAGGAATATTCTTTTCATGTATATGACGTCACTACAGAGCTGCGTATGTAAAGGACCACGCTCGATGCCTATTGTTAAAAATGCTAAATACAATTTTTCCTTTGTATTTTCAAACCTGCAGACTAAAAATTCGAAAGGAAAAAGTAAGAAAAGTGGACAATTTTTGGACAAACAAATCTAAAAATTTCAATTTTTATACGTATTTAATGGCAAAACGCTCAAGTATTTTAGTGAAATTTTTTTTTTCTCAAAAACTCTTTGATATTTTCACATTTTGACAATCAGACTTATCGAAACTGTTCGAAAAAGCAAAAAAAAATTCTATTTAGATTTTTTAACAAAAGACTATTTTCTGTATATTTGGTGCGGGGTCCTTTGTTTATATATATGAGAAAACATAAATTAATGTATATATGTATTATAACATGATTGAGAAAATCCTTAATACCTACAAATATCATGAAAATATCAAATACCTCTCGTTTATTGCTGGCTAGTGGTATATTCAGATTTACTTTTTAAATTGAAACACCAAACTACACAAGATGTTATGTAATTTATCCGTCTTTTTTTCTACGCAACTTTGAAACCACCTCATAACCTCACATAAACTCAAGTCTCAAGACAAATCAGGGTGCCGCATGGATGTAAGAATTAACGGGATAGAGCAAAAAGTCACTCTTTTTGAGGGGGTAAACTTGGTAAATCGGGAGGGACGAAGTTTGGACGAAGTTACGGAGGATAACTCGGGATTGGCTAGTGGAACGCGCATGATCCGCACTGGCCGCGCGTTATTATTTGAAAGGGAATGCTGAATATTATTTTTATGAAAGAAAAGTAGAATCTTTACAAATAATATTATAGAATAGACAATTATTATTCCACGTAAAAGATAACGAACCTCATTTTTAAAGCATAATATTTATATTTTTTACTACTATTTTCAAACAACACTGCTCTGACACTGCACTTTACCTACCTACCTAGGTACCAACATAAACCAACAGGCCAATCACTGAATGTCTTCCATAGTGTGGGCGTGTCTACTTCATGCCACTTATTTTCATCAATTCAAAAACGTCAAAAACCATAGGTTTGTGCTCCATCCCTTTATTTCTTACATCCACGGGGATTGTATTGTCTGGTGTGTCAGGTGTTGTGTATGCGACAGTGCATGCACTGTAAAAAATATTTCTTGTAACTTTACCACTTCGTTTTGCAATAGTACCTTAACCTGTAAAATAACTACGTTCA
>JAUEJJ010019496.1:0-12796 GCA_032164275.1 Synergus coniferae | reverse complement strand
ATACACTTTCTTTACCGTATCTAACATTCTTTTGAAAATCATTCTAAGACTCCATTTATTAATAATCCACTTTCCACGGGTTATTTTGCAACATTTATTTGAAATCTAGGCGATCACAAACAAGATGTATGTAATTAATTACTTAATTAACACTTTAATGTAATAATAAAGGCTCTGTGACGTATTTCTGGTATACTTTGCTTTTTGAATTTTCGCGCCATGGACATCGACACGCCGAGGCGACAACGTGCGCAGAAACATCTGCGCGTTAACACTTTATTCTATTTCCGGATAATTACTGTAAACTTTATTACTTTTGATTACCCAACAATAAAGATGGACTAACAAACGCCACCAAAAGATTTCGAATCGATTGGCGCAAAGAAAATTTGAAAAAGTCAAATTACCGGGTGCAGGTACTTTTTTTGAAAGTTCGATAACTTTTTAAATTTTGACCACCAAACGTCAAAAGTGGACTACCAAACACCACCAAACGACCACCAAACGATTCCCTTAGGAAATTTTTATAAATATTAAAAATAGGGGTGCAAGCGTGAAGTTGGCACCCCAAATTTGAAAACCCCATAACTTTTTGAATTTTGACCACCAAACGTCGAAAGTTGACCACCAAACACCACCAAACGACCACCAAATGATCTCATAGGAAAAAAGTTGGATATTTCATAGTTGGGGTGCCAACTTCACAACGGTCTATGATGCTATTATTTTGGCAGATGTAATTGTGTATTTTTGATGGTTATTGTCCATAGAAAAATATGACATAGATGCGAAATCATAGAAATGTATATGTGATGCCCGAGACTGAAAATAAGCGCGAAATTCGAATGAATTTAATCGCAGGTTCGAGCTGCAAAGGACAAAAGTCCTCGCGTTGTGCTGAAATGTTCAAAGGAAATAGAAAACACACCGATTTGCAAGAGAAATCTGATTTATTTTCTAAAAGGTTACAATTAAGAGATGATCCGCGCGGATTTAGAGTTATCTCGGAACTGATTATATTCGCCCACGCAGGAGCGTCCTTTGAGTCCTTGCCCCTCCACTTAGAGGGTTGGGTCCTCCTACTCTTTGGTTCCTTCCCTAAATTTCTAAGACTACTATTCTCAATCCTAGTCTCCTGTTCTTTTATTTCTATTTCCTACGTATTTCTGAATCTTAAAGTTATTTAAGACGTAGTTTCTTTATTTTATATTATTAACTAAAAATTATCATAATTATTTTTAACTATTTTATATTATTTATAACTAAAATTAGCATGTTTATTATAACTACATGATAATTAGTATAAATTGATATTCAATAATTGTTAAATTGGTAGCAATGTAGTGAAATCAGTCTTATCATGATTAGACAACTCATAACCGTTTAAATTCATAAAGACAGTGGCTGTTAAAATTCAGTCTTTGGCTTTAAGAATCAATAAAGCAACAGTGAACAGTGACTGCATAAATATAAACGTTAAAATGCATAAAGACAGTGACTGTTAAAAATCAGTGTTTGCTTTGAAAAGCGATAAAGCAACAGTGGACAGTGGCTGTATGAACTTTAAAATATATAAAGTTCAATTTAATACATCTATTCGGAAACGAAAGGAATAGACTTCCCACAAGTGAACTCTCCAGTCGCAGAACGAGTCTCAAGGAAGCAGCCTTTATTGTCAGGAAACCAACTTCCAAAGGAATCAACATCAGAGAAGTTCAAACAGCAAGGTAGGCTCGTTAACAATAATCATCACCATACCTATCAAATATCTTCCAATTAATCCTTCAATTTTTCCTCACGAAAATGGCGAACGCAGAAATAATTAAAAAATTACATCAGAGACGGGGAACACAAAAAAGTCAATTAAAGATTTTTGATACATTTTTAAACAACTATAAAACCCAAGAGCCTGATTCAATTAAAGTAACTGTTCGAGTAGATAAATTCAAACAAACCTTTGCAGACTTTGATCAAGTTTCTGATGACCTCGAAATTTTAGAAGAAAAGGAAAAAGAAAAACACATAAATGAGCGATTCGAAATCGAGGAAAATTATCTTGAATTAATAACCGAATGCGAACATTTGATTAAGCAAGCAACATGTTCAAGTCCTCACAGTTCCCACGAAGTTCAAAATGACGGTCAAAATACAATAAGAGAATTAACTCCTAATTTAGTAACGAAACGACGTATCAAGTTACCGGAAGCTTCTCTCCCAAAATTGAGTGGTAAATATGAAGACTGGCTATCATTTAAAGATGCCTTTACTTCAATGATCCATCATCAAGTTGATTTAAATAACATTGAGAAATTGCACTATTTAAAATCTGCAGTAACTGGAGAAGCTGCTAATAAAATCAAACATCTCTCAATTACAGATGGTAACTATGATCGTGCGTGGAATTTACTAAAAAATACATTTTCTGATAAACGTTTGATTATATCAAGACATTTGAGTCTTTTATTGCGCCTTCCTGTTCAAGAAAAAGAATCCGCAGAGGGTTTAAGACGTTTAGCTGACGAAGCACAACAACATTTAGAATCTTTGAAAACACTAGAAATTGAATTAAATGAAGAAATTGTTGTGCAAATTTTAGAAGAAAAATTATACAAATCAACTGCGGAGAAATGGGAAGGAACTTTAAACGTGATACTTTCCCAAAATTATCAGAAATGTATGAGTTTTTATATAAGATAGCATCTCGACTTTCGAAACGTGAGAGAGATAAAACTGACCAAACATCTCAAGCTTCTGCTTCATTAAAGCCATCACAACAATCATTTAATAAAAACACTTCTCGAAAAACGACGAGACAGGCATTTATTTCTAAAACCGGTAAATTGTGCCCAATTTGTATCGAAAATCAACATCCAGTTTATAGATGCGAAAGGTTCCGCAGTTTTTCGGTACCTCAACGCATTCAAACAGCAAGAGATGCTTCTTTATGTTTAAACTGCTTATGAATGCATGGAGATAAAACGTGTAATTTTACGAAATGTCCGGTTTGTAATGAATCTCACAACGCTTTACTCCATAGTATGTCAAAAGATCAAAGTACACATAAAAATTGACAACTACAATCTGCAGGTATGGAACAAAACAATTTTTCATTGACACTTCAAGCACCAGCTTCTCAATTAATGACTAGTGCAGTGTTAAACGTTTACAATGAAGAAAATAAATTGATACGTGGTCGTGCTTTACTCGACACTTGTTCCTCTGCTAACTTTGTTACTGAAAACTTTCTAAATAAACTTGGAGTAGCAAAAGAAGAATGTTCCATCCCTGTAGGAGCAATGAACGATTTATCCACTATAACAAAACATGTTGTTAAAATAAAAATTCGTTCAATGCATAATTCGTTCGAAAAGACATTTACTTGTCTAACAGTTCCCAAAATCTCTAGCCTGGTTCCTAATGAATTAATTTCACGCGAAAAATTACGAATACCCGCAAACGTACCTTTAGCCGATCCGCAATTTCATATGCCCGCACCCGTTGACTTATTGATAGGATCAGGCCCTACTTTGTCCATGTTTTGTATAGGGCAAATCGATCTTTCCACTTACGAAAAAGATTTATGCGTTCAAAAAACACGTTTAGGTTGGATAATCGGAGGAACTCCAGGAAATTCGAAATTTATTAATAATCAAAACCAAGTAAATTGTCACTTAACTGAATTAAACGAAAGCGTTAACCGATTTTGGTAAATTGAAGAAGGGTAAATCCAAGGCCACTTCTCAGCTGAAGAGCTTGAATGCGATAAGCACTTTCAGCAATATACTATGCGTGATAAATCAGGTCGTTTCATCGTAGCTCTACCATTTAAAAATAATAAAGAAACGTTAGGTGAGTCGCGATCTATGGCATTAAAACGTGTAAAATCATTATTTTACAAATTCTCAAAAAATCCTGATTTTGAATTAAAATACAGAAAGGTATTAGACGAATACTTAACCATTAGGTCACATGACTGAAATAATCGACGGCATTGATGGGGATGGTTTTTATCTACCCCATCACGCGGTAATTAAAGAAAACAGCTTATCAACTAAGTTACGCGTAGTTTTCGACGGATCTGCCAAAACAAATTCCGGGCTATCACTTAATGACAAACTTATAGTAGGTCCTACTATTCAAAGCGATATTATTTCTCTAATCCTTAAATTTCGTATACATAATTATGTTATCACAGCAGATATTGAAAAAATGTACCAAATCTTGATAGACATTGATATAAGCAATATACCAGGAATTAAGAAAGTCTCATGTCTTGTTACTCATGCGAAAGATTGTGATCTATTAATTAAATATTCGTCTTATGACAAATTAAAGCGAATAATCGCATATTGTATGCGTTTCAAAGTTAAAAAACATCAGAGACCATTACAGGTCGAAGAATTTGAAAATGCCGAAAAAATCATTGTTAAATTAATTCAAAATAATGAATTTTCTGCAGAAATCTCAATGTTAAAAAAGAAAGGGGAAGTTCACCATAAAAGTAAAATACTTTCACTTACCCCCTTTCTCGACAATGATGGTATTCTTCGAGTAGGAGGAAGATTAAAACTATCCGATCTTCCATTTTCACAAAAACATTCAATTCTTCTTCCTCGATCCCATTATGTAACAAGCTTAATTATTGACTATTACCATAAACAAAACTATCATTCCGGTATTCAGACTACACTCTATGCATTGCGACGAAAATTCTGGTTACCTGATGGACGGAATCAAATTCGAAAAATGATTAGAAAATGCGTAAGATGTTTTCGCGTAGATCCATCAACACCAGAATATATGATGGGGAATTTACCAAGCGTTAGATCAATTCCAGCCCGACCATTTTCCAATTTAGGTATCGACTACTGCGGACCTTTTTTCATTAAAGAGAAAAAGTTCCGTAATCGTACACGTATAAAAAACTACGTAGCCGTTTTTGTTTGTCTCGTCATTAAAGCCGTTATTAGAACAGTCACTGTCAAGACTGCAAATAACGAATTCAAGCGCAATATAAAAAAATTGTCTCCATTACCTATAATCGATAATAATAATCTCGATATGTAATAATAATCTTAAATTTACAAAATGATTGATCGCTACTCTCTCAATGGGGGGAGTATGTTTCGTAGCTTGTAAACTTAACAATCTTTTTATGTTACTTTTTAAAATACTTTCTATTTCAAGGTTTAGTTCCTATGAACTGAAGGACTATTCCTTTAGAAACTTAATTTAGCCATGAAATTATATGATAGACTAACACTTTATTTTTGAAGAACATCTGCTGAAATTTATACATATATTTCAAAGACCCAATCGCCGAGTATAAATTTATAGTTTTATTAAATATTTTACTCAAAGGAGAAAACTAGTCTCCAAATTTTATCACTATAAGCCTCAGTTATAACGACTACAGCACGTTCAGGTCTAAGTCCTTTATTGCGGTACTCCTTGTAAAGAGACACGGTCATCTTAACTACCATAGCTTCTATTCCCTTTTTATGATAATCTCATCTGGTTGAAAATGTGTAAATCAGACGAACTTTAGGTAAAGGAAAACTCTAAAGAGGCGTAAACAAGATTTTCCTACTCTGAATTATCTTGTCCAATAGAAATTGTCATTCCTTCCAAAATTACTTGTAAGTGCATTCTGCACCTTTGACGTCTCATAGATTTCAGACAGTTGTCTTTTCACCACTACACTATGTACATCTTGCAAAATAAATCCTTTTAACAATAATCATTAATCCTATTATTTGTTAATCAGCTTGTTCATATTAATTGCAACGTATTATTATTCGAATATAATCTTGTATTCTAAAAAGGGAAAGTCGCCATGCGCCCAATCCTCAGTCTCAGAACTATAGACCCTTTTTTTGTCATTCTCTAAAGCTCGACATGCGTTTACTTAAGTTGACGAAACCCAGGACTCTTACGCATCAAATTACTACGGGACCGATAGTAAAAACTAGCTTTTGTCGAAAGGCTTTCTATGATTTTTACGACTTTCAGCTGGCAAGCAAATTTGACCGTTCTTTGGTTTATAGCTCGCACAGGATGCCCTTTTGTTTCCTAAACTCAAGTGTTTCTGGGAATTTCCACTTTTCCTCGAAGGATCGTTAATGTATTTTTCTAGAAAAAGCTAACGCGGAAATATTCGTGTAAAGTTTTATATCAAAGATTTCCTCAAAATTCCATATCACATTCAATGTATATTTTAACTTTACAAACCTCTAGTGTCTTATATTCTCTGTAAAATTGGATTGTCTTAAACATTCTATAAGAATTCCTGAAAAACATAATCACTATATATTTCAGGACTTCACTACATCCTTTTTTTAGTTGTCAATATTTTCGTAAACAAAAATCAACTCAAATCTCTTAAATAGCGAGCGAATCGTTCATCCGTTCGTGCATTTTCGGCATTACACGAAATTGGTTTTTTTCAATATATATATATAGGCAGACAATTGTCTCAGGCTATTCACACGACCAATTTTCCGAGGATTTTGACTGCGGAAAATGGCGCGGAATTTTAAATATTGTTCAATTTAAAAATAAAATAAACCAAGTTTTTTATGTTTTAAATTGGAAATTATGATACTGTGATATTAAATTTTGTAATTTAATGTAAAAATAGATAAAATGCCTAATCCTGAAATGAGTATTTCAGATTTCAGACACATATTATGAGATGAGTGATGTGAGATGTCAGTCGTGTTGCTGACATGGTTATGTGTTGCGGAAAGTGTTTTGTATGTTTTGTATCAATTTAGGACAGGAAAGTTTGTAAGTAGATATTAATTAATATCCCCCTCTTAATTACTTTATTAATATTATTCTGAAATTCAATATTTTTTAATAAATTTATATTTTTGTCAGCAGTTTTAAAAATGTTGTATACAAGTCGAAGCAACATAACTTTTTTAAAATGTTTCTTTACAATATACTTCTTTTTCTGTTTTGTAAGTCAAGTTGGATTATTCATATGATGGTGTAAGATTTTTCATAATTCTCTTATTTATTAATATTATGTACAATATGAAAATTTTGGATTTATTTACTATTTTTAATTTCAGATTTTAAAAACGCTTTTCTGCGAATTGTGTAAGGCAGAGTTCCACTACAGAGATGGGTATAAACACCAGTGCTTTAGTGAAGTGCCACCGGACCAACTACAAATAGTGGGTAACGTTTTGACAACAAAAGATTTTAATTTTCAAGAGTGTAAAGGTGAAGAGGAAGAAGATGTGGTGGAATACTTGGATGAATTCCATGACGTAAGTTCGTTAAAAATCTTTTGGTTTTTATGTCATATTGTCCTATATTTTATTGTAATATTTTGGTTCCATTTTTTTCTTCAGGAAATTCTTCGAAATATGCAAAAGCACCCGCGTTCCGTGACTAGCAAAGAAAAGCAGCAACTTGCATCCAATAATTCAAGTTATGTGAGTAAAGCAATGAACGAAGGATCGGAAGCACCTGATATGCTTATGTTTCATGGAGGTTCGAAGTACCATTGTGTTGATGTTGATAAAAATGGAGTAGCGTATAACTCCGACAAAAATGCTATAAAACTATTATGGAGGTTATGTGGAAACGGGACTGAACTTAGTAATAACACAACCGATATTAGTTTAAATAAGACTTTAATTAGTGCAAGCACTTAGACGAGTACACGCTCTGAGAGCTACCAACAACGAACTGAACGATGAGATGCGGCAACAATGTAAAGCGTCATCTCATAGGCAACCCTGAAATGTCAGCCTGTACGCACGGGTAGTGATTGTGCAGGGGCTGATTCTACACTTCCCCTCAAACGTGCGTGCATATTTCTAAGTAGGGCCAATTCCCATCCTAGCAACATGCTCCTGATGTTTCGGACCTCCAAGTCCCTTCGTCAGCACATCAGCTATCATCTTTCCAGTCGGCAAGTAACCGACCTTAATGTTTCCGTCCTTTAAAACTTCTCGCACAAAGTGGTGACGGATGTCGATGTGCTTTGTTCGAGAATGTAATACAGCATTGTGTGCAAGCTGCTGGGCTCCCTGGTTGTCGTTCCAAATTGGAGTTGCATCCCTCATCCGAACTCCAGTTCCTTCCAGAAGTCTTCGCAGATGAACTGCCTCCTTTACTGCTTCAGTCAAGGCCATGTATTCGGCCCCTGTACTGGACAGAGCCACGGTCCGTTGCTTCTTGGCCTCCCAAGAAATCGTTGCTCCACCAAAAATGAAGGCGTAGCCTGTGTACGATCATCGATCGTTTGTACATGCACCCCAATCTGCATCTACGAAGCCTTGCAGTCCAATTCCGATTTTCTTGAACGTGAGTCCATGTTTCAAAGTTCCTTTTATGTAGCGTAGAACTCTTTTAGCTGCAACCCAATGTTCTTTCGTGTATCAAGTGTTATATTGACTCAGTGAATTGACTGCGAACGTAATATCTGGACGTGTTCCTACTGCCAGATACATCAATAAGCCAATAAGTTCTCGAAAGGGATATAGCTTCATATCTTCTTGGTTGCAGAATTCTGGTTTCATTAGTTTAGTACTCGAATCCAATGGTGTTGCAACTGGCTTTGCATTCTCCATTCCAAAGCGCTTTATGATTTCTTCAGCGTAGTGTCCATGAGAAATTCGAATTTGGTCAGTACTCTTAACAAATTCAATTCCCAGACAATGACGATCTCACCCAGGTCCTTTACGTCGAATTGAAATCCCAGTTTTCTTTTAATTTCAGCAATCTATTTGAGATTCTTCGATACCAACATGATGTCATCTACATAAACTGCCAATATCATGACATCAGAATCACGATTTGCAACGTATACGCATGGATCGGCGTTTAAAGGTTTCAATCCTACCTTTCGAAGTTCTTTATCGAATCTCTCGTGCCATTGCCGTCCAGCCTGTCGAAGTCCGTACAAACCTTTTTTTAAGAGACAAACCTTTTCTCCTTTCCTCATTTCTTGCAGCATCCTGACGGTCTTTGCATGAAGTTCTGCGATGTCCTTTTTTTCCTTCTTCTTGGTTTTCTCAGCTATTTTAATCAAGGAGTCTTCGAACAATTCAGGAAAACTCATGTAGATTTCCTCTTCAATTTCTCCGTTCAGGTATGCAGTGGTTATGTCCAGCTGATGAATTTCCAAATCATTTTCAACTGCAAGAGCTATTAATGTCCTGAAAGAGCTCAGGCGAGCGACTGGAGCAAACGTCTCGTGGAAGTCGATACCAGGACGTTGTGTAAATCCCCTCGCCACGAGTCGTGCCTTTCGTCTTTCTATTTCTCCATTCGGACCATATTTATTTCGAAGAACAATTCTGCAGCTGATTAAATTTCGATCTTGAGGACGATCAACGAGTTCCCAGGTATCGTTTCCTACAAGAGATCGAAATTCCTCTTCTATGGCTGATGTCCACTCCTCAGCATTGCTTCCAGACATTGCTTCATGGAGAAAAATCTCTGCAACTCCTGCAATTTCCTCTGTTAGCTCTGCTTCTTCCGGTTCGTTTCTATCTTCTACCATATTGAAGAGCCTCCTCGGTCTTCCTCTTGCTCCGGTTCGTTCAATTCGTGGCCTACCTGGTCCTCTTCTCTGTTGAACATTCTCTTCTGCAGGTAGAAGAATTTACCTCAAGGAGAAGCCCTTGAGGTAAATTTACTTCTTCTTCTGCTTCTTCGTCGGACAGTTCAGGATTTCTTCTATTTTTCTTAGTGTAGAGTTCTATCTCAATTGATTTTTCGTTTGAGATTTCAGTTGCTTGCTGTTCCTGGAAATTCTCTTTAACGTTTTCTGTGATGAAGTCGTCGTATGTTCTCCCCTTCTCGAATTCATTCAGGAACCTGACATCCCGCGACGCGATGATTTTTCTTTCTGCAGGAACCCAAAGTCTGTAGGCTTTTGCCTGTTCTGAGTACCCAACAAATATACATTCACGCGAATGAGCTTCAAATTTTCCCTTTCCAGGATTCTTGTTGAGGGCATAAGCCTTGCACCCGAAAGTCTTGAAGTAGGAAACTCTCGGTTTTTCTGCAAACAGCATCTCGTATGAAGTATTTCCATCCACACTTCCCGATGGACTTCTCTTTCGGATGTAGTTGGCTGTCGCGATCGCTTCTCCCCAGAACGATGGAGGTGAATTCGATTCAAGTAACATGCACCTGGCCATTTCTACCAGGGTGCGATTCTTTCTCTCGGCGACTCCATTTTGTTCAGGCGTGTGTGCGACAGTCAACCTCCTTCTTATTCCATGTTGATTCAGGAAATCGTCGAACTCTTTGTTGCAAAATTCAGTCCCATTGTCGGACTGCAAACATTTTATTGATCTGTCAAACTGATTTTCCATTAGCGATTTATAATTTTTGAACGCCTCAAAAACGTCACTTTTCTTCATTATAAATCGCACCTCACACCATCTCGTGTGATCGTGGGTGAAGGTTACGAAATATTTTGCGCCCCCCAAGGACTCTGTGCGCATCGGCCCACACACGTCACTGTGCTCGATTTCAAGCGGCTCAGCTGATCGCTCAGATTTCTTGGGGAATGGGAAGCACGTGAGCTTACCTTGCAGGCAAATTCTACAGGTTGGCAAATCCTTGCCTTCTTCTATTTCTGCCCCCATCAGTTTTTCCTCCTTGATGATTTTCTTTAGGTCCCTTTCATTTAGGTGACCCATACGCTGATGCCAGATTTCCAATCGAGACTTACCTTCTTCCGCTGTTGCTAACGCAGATTGTTCTGCGTTTCCTTGAACATAAAAAAGGTCCCCGATTCTGTATTTTTTATAATTTCAGGACTATTTCAAATGTGCCTCCATTGTCCAATATCACAAACTGTGATAAAAAAGAAGGCAGTGCGCGTAATAATGAAATAAAGGAAATGGGGTTTGATGTCGATACGTCTGCAGAATCAGTTGCAGCAAGTATGTACTAAAATTTATGAATAGTTTAAAAATGAATAAAAAGTAATCATAAATACACGTGATAAGTGACCGGAAATGAAGGATCTTCAATGTCTTTAAACGAACCAGTAAAATATTGTATTTGATGAAAATTCACGAATTTTTTCAGATAAGATTCTCGGATCATTATTTTTTTCAGAAAAGAGAAAGTCGCTTGATCTACTTGAAAAGGCATTATTGCAAAGCATTCAAAATCGACAATCTATTATACTCCCACGCCAACATTAAGTGCAATGCAGCAATGGGGACTATGGCTGAGAAAAACGTTGGAAGAGATTCCTGATCTGAATAAAAGGTTAAATCTCCAAGCACAAATAACGGCGTTGATCGCCGAGAACATTAGGCATTAAGTTTTGTGATGAAAAAAAAAGAGGTTTTAAAAATGTTACTCCGTATTTAAAAGCCGGCTGATAGCAATTACTTCTTTGATATTTAAAACTAATATTTAATTTATATTTTCATATTTATATGCTATATTTCATAGTTAATAGATTGTTACAACGTTCTGTGATTTATTGTGAGTTCAGTTTCTATTACAAGTTTAAGATTAGTTATATTAAGTTTCAAGTACTATTTTTTTCTGGCATCTAGAAATTGCCAGATGTATTAAATGATTCAAAATTGCGAGATAAGTAAAACAGAATAATTGAAGTTTTGTTATAATCGTTTAAGGTTTACAATTGCGAAGTACGTGATTTGTTTCAAAACATGTAATCATTACTATATTTCTTAGTTAACAATTCCAGCGTTTAAAAGACTTTGTAAAAGTATAAAAGTTTCTCGTTTAAACAACAAAAAATGTTTGAATACAACTTTTATTTTCTTTCTAATAAACTAAATAAATATGATAGTGACTTTTTTAATAATATTGTTTTTAAAATCTCCAAAAACTGAATTTAAAAAAAAAAGTACTTTAAAATTGTAAATACTTTTGTACTTTAATTTGTAATCGTAAAGTTTGGACGCGGAGCCAAATATTCATGATTTATTGTAAATGGAATCCTTCTCACAAGGATCTTAATTTTGATTTTCTGTATAAAATTATTAAACTTAATTTCGATTCCTTATTAAATTCAAATAATTACAATCTAATCATTTTCAGGTTGATAATAAGTGGAGTTTACACTTTTATTCTGTGTCTTTAGTAAATTTTTATTGCTTTTCTTTGTATAATCGCAACACACAATTAAAGAATTTATGTATACTTTGTTGAAACATAATTTTGGCAATTTTACAATTATCAGTGTTTTAGAATGTACCTTGGTCAACTCTTTCCTGTTGCCAAGGCACTCGACCTTGATTAACAAAATAATATATAATAATCTGAAATACTCATTTCAGGATTGGGCATTTTATATATATTTACATTAAATTACAAAATTTAAACTCACAGTATCATAATTTCCAATTTAAACCATAAAAAACTTGGTTTACTTTATTTTAAAATTGAACAATATTTAAAATTCCGCGCCATTTTCCGCAGTTAATATCCTCGGAAAATTGGTCGTGTGAATAGCCTGAGACAATTGTCTGCCCGCACCGGTCGGGCGGACAGAGGTATAAATGCACCTTTATTCCACAGGAGGAGCAATCTCCCTTCTTATCTCTGTCATAAGATTCCTGGCGTGAAATTTAAATTTAGGGTAGAGTGAGGCGGGATGGGCATAGTGGGTAATATGAGCCACTTAATTTTCTCGTAGGCTATACATTTTTTTTGTCACTTTTTGTAATAATATCAGATATATTTTTATCCTACATTTCTTTTTAAAAAAATTTTCGCTTAATGTTGAATACATTTTTATAAAAGGAGAATTGAAATTTACAGACCTCTATTC
>JAUEJJ010019446.1:0-12811 GCA_032164275.1 Synergus coniferae | reverse complement strand
TTGGCATATCGGTTGGCTCATGCCATGCTATCATTTCGGACGTTTTGGGCATGAGACATGTGTCAGCGAAATTTGTTTCAAAACTGCTTAATGTTGATCAAAAGATCCGTCGCATGACCATCGCTCAGGAGATGTTGAATGAAGTCAATAATGATTCTGATTTTCTCAAAAGGGTTATAACTGGGGATGAGTCGTGGGTATATGGTTATAACGTCGAAACTAAAGCCCAATCGTCTCAGTGGAAGCATCTTGAGTCTCCAAGACCGAAAAAGGCACGTCAAGTTCGGTCAAATGTGAAGGTTTTGCTCACTGTCTTCTTTGATTATCGTGGCGTAGTGCATCAGGAATTCCTACCACAAGGTCGTACGGTCAATAAGGAGTATTACCTTCAAGTTATGCGCCGTTGCGAGAGGCGATACGCAAAAAACGTCCGGAACTTTGGAAAAACAATTCGTGGCTTCTGCATCACGATAATGCACCTGCTCATTCATCGTTGCTTGTGAGAGATTTTCTGACCAAGAACAGCACCACAGTCATGCCTCAGCCTCCATATTCACCGGATTTGCCCCCCAGTGCATGACTTTTTTCTTTTCCCAAAACTGAAGAGACCCATGAAAGGATATCGATTTTCAACGATTGAGGAGATAAAAACTGCATCGCTGGAAGAACTCAAGGCTATACTACAAAATGATTATCAGAAGTGCTTCGATGATTGGAAAAAGCGTTGGCACAAGTGTATTATATCTGAGGGGGATTACTTTGAAAATACCATAAAGTCACCTTATTTTTTGAACACACTTCGTATTATAAGTTAAGTGTGGACAAAAGTGTTTTATTTTACGTAGATCATTTTTAAATACTTTTTAATATTTTCGTCCTCAATATTGGATCCACCATTTTGCTTTTTGAAATTTTTACTTCATATTCGTAATCAGCGCCCTCGAAAACCCGAAGAGACCACGTTTCAAGTAGATCCAATAATTTTTTGAAATACTCATTCACCATATTGAATCCGCCATTTTGTTTTTTGAAATTCTGACTTCAGATTCGGAGTTAAAGCCCTCGAAAACCGAATTCTTAACATAATTTAAGGTTTCTCAAGGCTTAAGACCAAACTAGTAGACTAAAAGTATTCAAATTTATATTGTATGACAATTTCTGCACTACCCTTTCTCAACCATTTTCTCAAGATCATTTGCTCATACTACAATAAACCAACAAATGGTTATCCTACTTCGACATTAAAATTCAATTTGTAACTGTTGTGTCTTACAAAAGTGAATTGTAAACGTAGTATTTCACCCCAACAAAAATTATATTTCACCAATTTCCAGCTTAGCGAAACATCTGCCGAAATGCTTAAAATACTTCAAATAACGCCAAAACGGGTGTCTAATGAGTCACCGCTCGAATGCCATAGCCTACTGTAATTTTCCAAAATGTAAGGTATTTTTCCAACATAGACATTTTTGGGTGTATGCGTAACTCAGCACATCAAATCAGGACATACCTAACATTCGTCTACAAACAAGCACCGATCACGAACGGGTCGCTCGAATCGGTCTCACGGTCGCATATTCAATTTCACTCTGTTCACAAATAAGTTCCAAACTCACTTTAATCCGAAACTACAATATATAATTAAATTAGTGTGTTATATGTTTTTGTTAAATAAATTTTTATATAACAAAAAAGTGTGTCAACAAGTAGTATTGATTTACACCCAATACAGAACACCAATAATTTTTTGAAATACTCATTCACCATATTGAATCCGCCATTTTGTTTTTTGAAATTCTGATATCAGATTTCGAATCAGCACCTTCGAGAACTATATATAAGTGACCTTGCAATTCATTTTTGTACATTTTAATGTGTTTTCTCCAAACCGTTTTGAATTGTACCTCAATCAAGACGTGTTCAAGACAAACCGAACCTCGCGAAAAAAATGTTCATGTCTTACATACTATCTGTTCATTAAATGTTTGTCCCTGAACAAAAGTTGGAATAAATCAACCAAATAAATCGCTAATAAAGAAGATTCACGTCATTGAAAAGATATTTTAATTGTGAACATTTTTCCCATTCATGATTTTTTACACAAAATTTGTTAGAGCTATGAACAAATAAAGGTCAATTTTATACATTTTCACGTATACCTGAAAATTAATAAAATTTTAATATTTTCATAATTCCTACCTTTAAATAACATGTTAAAGATGCCACCTGATTTTTTTACACATTTTAACTTATTTAAAAAAAAAACCATACATGGGAAAAATGTCCACAATTAAAATATCTTTTCAGTGACGTGAATCTTTTTTATTCGCGATTTTTTTTGGCTGAGTTATTCCAACTTTTGTTTAGGGACAAACATTTAATGAGCAGATATTAGTTTGGGCTGAGCTAGAATTCTATGGCTTGAAGCTATAAAACCGGAAAGATTTTATGGTTTTATTAATAAAATGACCTGAAAGCACCTTAATTAATTTTCTTGAGAAATAAATCAAGATATTCAGCGCTTTTTATTCAGTAAATAAAGACCTTATCAAGAAATTTGAGATGCTAGATGTACATCTAGAGTATGAGCACAACGAAAATGCCATAACAAAATGAAGCAGGTTTATGACCTGGTTAATGGTCCAATTTTTACTCGGGCTACAACGCTAAATGTACTTTCGACCTCGAGCGAAGTACATAAGATTTTGTGCTGAAAGGTTTTAGATTTACGAAAGAGACTGACAAATTTGATAGACCGAGCTAAGTCATATAATGTTATATGTATAATGTTATAGAATAGTTATATAATGTTGTATAATGTTATATAATGTTGTAGACCAGGATTACCATCCATCCGTAAGTGGTGGAGGGTAGCTTCAAGAGCCTATAACTTAGTTTCTATAATAATTACGCGACTTAATTTTTATCTGAGGGTTTTGGAAACTGCTTTTTAGATAATTTCATTCTATATTATTATTTATAACAGAAAAATATTTATTAACTTTTTAAACAAATAAATTGTTTATTGCAATTTTTTCACAATTTAGGGTTCTTGGATTTTTTTCTTTTATCCGCAAAAAAAGGTTGACTCTTTTACTATAAAAAACTATAAGCACGAAAATGGAGAAATTAATTTTTAATAAGATACAGGGCCGAATTTAAACAAATTTTATAAACAATTGGCCATATCAGGTATTTATCAAGTAGACTCTGAAAGTTTAAAAATTAGTCATGTACACTTCATTACGTTGAAAAAACTAAGTTTCTACCTCTAAAAATAGCCAAACAGTGAATTTGTTTATTAAATTTGTTTACATTAGGCCCTGTATCTTATTCAAAATTAATTTATACATTTTTGTGCTTATAGTTTTTTATAGTAAAGAAGTCAAGCTTTCTTTTGCGGCTAAAAGAAAAAAAATCGATGAACCCTAAATTGCGAAAACATTGAAATAAACAATTAATTTGTTTAAAAAATTAATAACTAATTTTCTTCTCTGAAAAATAATAATATAGGATGAAAGTATGGTATGTAAAAGGCAGTTTCCAAAACCCTCATAGAAAATTTAAATCGCGTAATTAGAAACTAAGTTATAAGTTTTTAAACTTTTAAAGCTACCCGTAGAAACGTTGGGGTGGAAAATGCAACCCCCCACCACTTACGGAGGGCTGGTAATCCTGGTTTACAAATTTGTGGATTAAGTACTATTGGATAGGCGAACATATTCCCAGAATTTGAAGACAATCAAAGAATATGACTTTTTAAGTTAGGGTAGTTTAAGAAATAATTCCCCATAAATTACTTTGTGATATTTCTTAAAATCTTTAAACTCTTTGGCACTTAAAAATAGAAGGCATTAGAAATTACTTTTTCTTTGTAATCGGAGTACCACGTGATTAATTATGCTACTACATATTATAATATTAATAAAGAAAAAGTCATGCTTGAAGGATAAAAAAACGCTATCACTTTTCTATCTTTATATTTCCAGCAAATCGACTTCCTAAACTCGCCAGCAAATTTATACCATATCAATGTAAAAAAATACGAACCAATGTTAGGTTGAATATTTTCTAAAGGAGTTCCTGAATATGGAGCTGGACCAGTTTCAATAACAAGCTCAAAGTGTGACTCAACTTCCGGAAAAACTTCTCCTACTGGAACTTCTTGCTCTGTTTGTAATATTAGTGATTCTTCTTTCCTAATTTGTTGCTCTTCTTGAGGAACTTGTTGGTCTTCATGTTCCTCTTCTTGAACTTGTTTTCCTTCCGGAACTTGATGCTCAGCTGTCCGTACACTAAAGTATTTTTCAAAGTCGGCCAACATATCTACTGCGAAAGTTACACTATCCGAGGTATCTGATCTTCTACCCGTGTGCAACATCTCTTCATCCTACGAAATAAAATTTTCATATGAATTAAATGTTTAACATCATGAGCAATCTCTAGAAGTCAATAGAGACAAGTTATCTTAAAAAGATATTACAGAAAAATAAAAATTGAAAAAAAAAACCTGTAAGAATGCTTTCAATACTTCTAAAAACGCCATGAGTTAAAGTCATCAACGTACAAAATTCGACAAATTATTAAATTTTTAAAAAACTTTTCGTGTGATTTTTCCTCTTCAAAAAATTAAAAATATTTTTACAGAACCTAGATAGATGCGGAATTGCATAAGCTTTGAAACTTCCCGATTGTAAAATACATCAGATATATATATATATATATCCTCCTCTGCGGAACGCGTGAACACATCTTCCCGTTACGGCTGAGAATTAAATTTCCCTACCCAAGCAGAAGTTGTGTTCGGACCTGGCCGCGGTGAGAAAGCCTAGAACTCCCGCGGGTAGTGACGACCTGGAAGCCGGAGCAGTAAGACCCTTAGGGATCTAGTTCTTGGTTAGTAAGGTGAATAGCACCTGTTGTAGTTTGATTAAGCAGCGATTGTCGAGTGACTCTCGATGTCCCAAATAGCCCACAATCCAAGGAATGGTATCGGGAAATGGTATCGTAACCGGTGTCCTGGGATACCAGGCGACTTTCTAGTGTAAAAATGCCTTACCACTGCAGGCGGGGCAATGCAATGGTGGACCTTTATTTCCCAAGCTTCTCATGGGAATCCAATGATGAAGTATAATAAAAATAAAAACAAAAGAAAATAAAAAGAGGGTCTTTAGTGACCCCCGCCAGTTGTCCGAACCCGGCAACAAAACCCCCAAGGCGCAAGTATTCGGGTGCAGCCAGGAAGAGGTACTTACGCCTTCAAGTGGAGAAACCGGAGGGTACCGAAACCAATCAAGTGGGTTCATCTAAAAGTCCAGAACCCGACATTAAAGGCAGAGGAATGGAGATCAATGGGTGCCAAAGTGGAGAAGAACGTCACACAATTGATGTTCGCCATTGAGAAAGCTGCAGCGGAGGCTTTTAAAGGACTAGACTGCAGACCTTATTACGAATTAAAGAGGATCAGCATCCGAATCATTGGTAAGGAGAAGCCGAGTGACAAGGCAACCGAAGTGTCCTCGGAAATGGAGGAAAATAGCAACATCCATGGTAAACAGTGAAGAACAATGCTCACCATATTTGGATTTTATCCAAATTAACCTCCATCGTGCGAAGTCAGCATCTACTATCCTTAGCAGACGCTTAATAATGGAGAAAACAGCTTTTTCCCTTATTCAGGAGCCGTTGGGCTATAAGAGAGATCAAGGGCATCAGCCGTAAAGACGGATCTGTTATTTGTTCAAAGACCGAAGAAACACCTAGGGTAGCAATTTATGTCAGAGGTGATATTGAATGTATTGACCTACCAAGGTCCTGCTCTAAAAATCTGGTGGCAGTAAAAATCGAACATCAAGTTAGAGGTGCACGATAGCCCTTGGTGTTTTGCTCAGCGTATCTACCGTTCGACGCCCCGGACCAACCACCTTCCGAGGAATGGAGACGACTGGTAGAACACTGTGAAACGAGAGAGTGGCCACTTCTGATCGGGTGCGATGCCAATGCGCACCATGCTGTATGGGGAAGGGCACCAATAAGAGAGGTGAGTTTTTATTAGATTTCCTTATAACTACTGATTTACCTATAATGAATCGGGGCAATTTTCCTACCTACGTGACAGTAAGATGTCAGGAGGTAATTGACTTGACTCTATGTTCGATACGTCTATGTGAGAATTTTAAAGATCGACATGTATCGCCGGAAATGTCTTTATCAGATCATATACATATTTGTTTTTCACTGAGATCGGACGGGCAGGATCCTCGGAGATACAGGAATCCGAGAGCAACGGATTGGGCTGGCTATAAAGACAGCATCAGAGGATCTTTCGGAGCTGTGTCGAGGAGGATTAGGTCCGTCGATCAAACTGAGCTTGCAGTAGACATTATCCATAGGACTATGACCAAAGCCTATGAAGAGAATTGTCGAATTCGGGTTAGAAAGATAGACAGGAATGCTCCCTGGTGGAATAAGCCCTTAGGAAAGAGACTAGGAGACTTTTCAATAGGGCTAAAAAGACTAATAAATGGAACTTGTATAGGGAATCCATTACAAGGTATAATATTGAGATACAGATTACCAAAAAGAACTAATGGAGGGTGTATTGTCAAGGTATGGAGAGTATACCTGACACTGTACGACTCCAGAGAATCTTAAGAGGTAACTCACCATGTCAGCTGAGAGCACTTGTCTTGCCATCGGGTGACATGACTGAGATAGCCGATTCTATACTAAGGCACCTAATGCAGGTTCATTTTCCGAAATCGGTACTGGACCAAACGCCGGGGGAGGAAACCCATGAGTTATACTCCTCAGGCGGGTCTAGTGATACGACCAGGGGTGAGCACTGGAAGGCTGCCTGTCGAATAGTCACGTACTCAAAGATTGAATGGATGGTTAAGCAATTTGACCCCTATAAAGCTGCAGGGAATGATCAGATTTTCCCTGCAATGATTCAAGAAAAATTAGAATTTCTAGTAGGGCCGTTATGAAGCATATTTAGAGCGTGCTTAGCAATGGGGTATATACCCTTGGTATGTGGAGGAAGGTAAAGGCGATCTTTATTCCTAAACCAGGTAAGCCGACCTACTATCAAGCTAAATCCTTTAGACCGATTAACCTAACATCGTTTATGTTGAAAACACTGGAAAAACTGGTGGATTTATATATTATTATGAAGAAGGAAGTGTTACCGGCGAAACCACTTCATAGTAATCAATTTGCCTCACAAAAAGGCAAATCCACGATTGATGCACTACATGCATTCATAAGTAACGTTCACAAAGCGGTACAAGTTGGTGAAATAGCGATAGCTGCATTTTTGGATATAGAGGGCGCGTTTAGCAATACTCCTATAGATCATATTTATAAAGCTGCAAGCAAACACGGCGTCAACATTACCATAAACAGATGGATGAGATCCATTTGAGAAGCAGAATAATATATACTTCACTTGATGGCAAGGAAGTAAAAGTGAGTGTTACAAGAGGATGCCCGCAGGGAGGAGTGTTGTCGTCCACCCAATGAGCACTTGTAATAGATGTCCTGATCTGTGAACTAAACAGAAAAGGATATTATACACAAGGATATGTAGATGATTTAGTAATCCTAATGAAAGGAAAGCATGAGGGAACACTGATTGACCTTAGGTATGCAGGAAGCGCTCAAAATAGTTGAGCCATGGTGCAACGAACAAAGCCTATCCGTTAATCCGGAGAAAACATAACTACTGGTATTCACGAGGAAGAGGAAGCTCTCAGACCTTAAGAAACCACCGTTAAATAATTAAAATAAATAAATACTTGGGAGTTACGTACGACCCTAAGTTAACGTGCAAACTACAGGGTACGCCATCTTTTATGTCGGTATGGAAACATTGAATAACTTTGAAATTTGTCAACAGATTGACTTAATTAGGCATTTGTTTGAAACGGCAATTCAGTACAATTTTAACAATGAATCGCTTTATACCGAAACAACGCGCCGAGATAGTGACACTGTACATATCTTCGAAAATATCGTGGCCAACAGGCGCCTTCTGGCAACACTATTCGCCATTTGATATCGAATTTTATTTAGTATAGGACAGTAGGAGATTATCAACATGCCGTTCATCAACGACCAAGACGTTCCCATAAACTGATTGAAGTAGTCAGAGAGAGCGTTGCGGAGAACCCCAAAATGTCGTATCCCATTTCACACTCTCTGGTGGCGTTAATAAGCAAAATTGCCGCATTTTGGGAACGGAGAATCCACACGAGATCCATGAAACGCCATTGTATTATCAAAAAGTGACTATTGTTGAAGTTTTGAAGAAGTTGATAACGTTGGAAATTTCTCTCGCTAAAAATGTATATTAGACTTGAAAGACAGGGCATTACGAATGTAGCAGGTTAGGTTTGTCGTGGAAACGTGAATGTAGTGTGCGTGCGTTTGTTTCATGGAAACAAACGCACGCACGGAAGTGTGAGATTTTTCTTACTATAACACGGAGAATCGTGCGGTATTGTAGAACGAAGGATATTCGCAGGGCGTGTTTAATATCCCACAGTGCGCACGGAAAACGGCTACGAAATACGGCATATTCCGTGCATGCGTGATGAAAAACTTTTAGCACTCTCGAAAACGTCACGTCAGAACTACATTTTTGACAAACGAGCTTGAAATGGACAGACCCATACAAAAGTTTGGTACTACCTTGAATAATAATTGACACGCTAGCTCATAGGTGTGGCTAGATAAATACGAAAAAAAAAAATCCGATGGTCCAATCTTAACTAGGGTCCAACCTTGACAACCTTCCCCTCTAAGTAATTAAAAACAAATAGCTATTTAACGAACCACTCAACAAGTATTGACCCTGAATAAATATATAACAAAAAATTCTTCATTTCTGTGAAAAAAATTTAAGATTTTTTATCCGAACTGAAGATTGAATGCATACCTCTTGTAGAAGATACAGATCATCTGGAGTTTGGTAAAAATTTAGTTCGCCGATATCTGTTACTTCTTTAACTTTTGGAACATGTATTGCAGTCACTTCACCATCATCTTTGTATTTTCTGTGGAAAATATGCAAGTATATAATACATAATATAAAGAAAAATATATATATGGGATATTATATTATATTGGCAAGAATATTAGCTTAAAGTTTCAATTTACCTAAATGAAGATTCGATTCTTTCCATATGTTCGACAAATGTTGTGTAGCGATCTAAACAAAATTTGATATGTTAATTTAAGGGAGAAAAATTAAAGCGAGATATAAAATAAGAAACAGCTACAATTAAAATGGATAACAAAATAGTAGAACTTCATTAGCCTGCTAAAAGTTAGACTTATCAATTAATCATTTCCAATGTTGACGACTAATTAATTGAATAGCTAAAGGTTAATGCAATTAATCAAGCTGTTTAACTTAAAGTCGTCACTTCTTAGACGGGACGTTGTAAAAAACTATGTTTGTTCTGTGGCTGCATTGGTAAAAGTTTGTTTCTGAAAATTACTTAAGAAAGACGCGTCTATAAGTGGGATTCGTATAGGTGTTCATTCTAAAAGTAATCTTAAAAGTTTGCCGCACATCATAATATACTCAAATGTGGATTTTGTGTTCGCAGCCCCTACTTAAAAGTTATTTTAAAACTTATTCCTTGGCTCCTTTCTTTTTTCAGTAGCAAAGAAAAGAAAGAAAAAAGTTCTTATAACAATCTTGTAGGGCGTTCAGAAAGTGAGGTTTTCCTTCTCTTCATTTTTTTTATATTGTGCGTTGTTTGCATTAAAATTTTTATTTTCGTTCGTTTTTTTACAATCTCATCAATGTATTATATTTATGTAAAATTTGACCCCCTCTCCCTTCTCCGCCCCGTTTTTGTAAGGTATCTACGTATTGTGCCCCCCCCCCGAATCCTAAAAACATGTTTTTACGAATACGTATCTGTCTATCTGCAGTATGGTGACCATCTGACCATATGCCAAAGAGAGAAAACCGTGACATTTCTCATCTTAAACCGGAACATTCTCGGCACTGACCGGGACACCGAGACTGGTAACACGTCCGGGAAAACCGGGACGGATGGTCACCCTAATCTGCAGTAAAAACTATTTCCTGTACCATAATTTTACTACTTCCAGAAACGGACATATATTACGCATTTACTGTTCCAAAGCAACGTTTTTATGAATAAAAATGAAAAACTACCTAATTAATATTAGTCAATTCCATAAAACAAATGTCATGGTACAAAAATAAATAAACTCTCACATTATTCATTTACAAACTAGCAGTGGAACTGTATCAATTTTTGTGTTCATTCAATGAGCACTTTGCTTCCTGGACACAAAAATGATTTGCTTCCTCATAGGGGAAGCATTAATTAATCAAATGTATTAATATTAGCTCATGAGCTAATATCATCTGATTCGTGTCATCCCAAGAAATGGTTTTTTTCTGTAGTATATCAGCTTTGAAATATGATAATTTTTAAAGTGACAGTTAAAAAACTCATTTTTCAAAATTAAAAATAACATAGAAACATAAAGAGAAGGCATCGAAAGTCGAATTTTCAATAGATGTTATGAAAAATAATATACGTGACACGAGGAGAGGCGGTCATTTCACTCATGTGATATCTACCCTCGCTTCGCTCGGGAAACTGGATCTTGTCACCAATTTACGTAAAAGTATTTAAAAATGAATGCTAATTTGTTTTATAAAAATAGAAAACGCTTTCTTGCTTAAAATTTAAAAGAAATTCCGGATAAATTAATCCGAATAGATCCGGAATTTAGACGGAATCATTTCGCAGTTTGTCCGATTTCATCCGATTTTTATCCGAAAATAAAATTTAATCCAATAGACCAATATATACTTCTGCCTCTGGATAAAACTGGAATCCGAAATAAATCCGATTCAGTCCGGAACCTATAAGAAATAAAGAATGAATAATATTTATGTGCAAAATGAAATCTGGAATTTATCCGCTTTTGCCTGGATTCCGTTTGGGATAAAACTCGAATCCGAAATGAGTTCGATTCAATCCGGAGTTTAAATGAAATATGGA
Organism: Synergus coniferae; assembly: GCA_032164275.1. NCBI lineage: Eukaryota > Metazoa > Arthropoda > Insecta > Hymenoptera > Cynipidae > Synergus > Synergus coniferae. Next base: position 1,751 of record JAUEJJ010019446.1, on the reverse strand, counting down.
ATCATTATATTTATAAGTAAAGTGGACTCTAGAATTCATCTGCTTTTGTCCAGATTCCGTCTGTGATAAAACCGAGAATAAAACTCTGTGATGTTGAAGTTTTCTGCAACACACAAAATTAAAATTAAATAATAAATCCATAGCTCGTGCTCTCACTAAGAGCCCAAATTCAGCACTCCTACATTGTTTTTATTTATTTATTGGTTTATTTTATCTTTATTTACCCTATCTTTTATTTGTCAACAATTTGAAAGTCTTTTTATTTAATTTTTAAGAATCTTAGGACTGATTTTATTTGTTTATTTCTTTTTTGCCTATTTGTAAAATTCTCGAGCTTCGTGGTCCTGACTGGAGGTCACACAAGATCCTCCCATCTACAAGATTCGGTCCACCATCACCTCTATCTTCTCGCAATTCTTCAGTACTACGCTCCTTTCTGAATTCTTCGAGGGCATATCTCTTATCTTTATCTCTACTGTCCTTTTGACGTCCAAGACAGAATTTGGCCAAATCTTTCAAAAATGGACTATTGGATTTGTTGTTGGTCTTCTGGAGTCTTAGGCGCATGCCTGGACATGGTTGACCGAGGCGGTTACCAAAAATTCTACACAAGAATAGTTAATCTCGCCTAACAATTATATCTTTATCTCTTTCTGTTCGTGGAAGAGGTATATCTCGGCTAATAATGCCTTTTATCTTTATCTATGGAGCATCAAGGAAAAAGGATTTCTAGTTCTCCACGTCACTAGAAGTATCGCCGGCCCTGAAAACATCTACCATATAGCAAAATTCTTGCCTTAACTCCCTCTCGCAGACGGAGTTCGGAATCTCTCTGTCTATCTACAGTGGTTGATAAAGAGTAATGAGGAGGAAGAAGAAAGGACATCAGCAGACGAATCCGAAGCGGATCTCATCGACCATCCTTCTCTTGACCATAAGAAGCTACGAGGATTAGACTTACGCGTATCAGCTCTTCCCCTATCTTGTAACTTCCCCAATTCTTACGAGCTGAGTAGCGAGCGTGCGAATCTTCTCTTTAAATTGTGAACTCCTGGCGACAGCACGAAGCTTAGGTTTCTTTCAGGTTTTGTCTCGCGAGTAATCTCAAAGTTTTGTTCCTTGCCTTTTGATCATCGTTTCTTTCAAAGTCGTCTTTTTTAAGGTAGGAGTCGACTTTATTTAAATGATTTAGCCAAGTTTTGATTATTTTGTTACATTTATTTATCTTTTTCTTGCATTTTATTTATCTTTAGCCTTTATCGATTTTATCTTTGCTCCTTGGCTGAATCATCAACCGTTTACTGAATTCTTTGTGATATTTACTGAATTATTGATTTATTTGTAATATTTACTTGTGATTTATTGGTGATTTATACAATTTTATTATGCATCTGTAAATTTTTAATGATCTGAAGTGCCGAAAACCTAAAATTTTACTATCTTTTATCTGATTTCTGAAACATGTCACAATTTCCCTAATTTTATACTTTTGTTCTCCTCAAAATATCGTACATTGTATTATGTTAAATATGTAAATTCCTCCCGTACCATTTTTTCCCTAAAGAATTATGTACCATTATGATGTTCTTTTATCTTTTAAATTTTGTAACTTCTCTTGCACCCTTTATTATGTCCCTTTTCTAATAATTTTAAAGTCTGTCGCACCATTTTAATGCATAGAGATATTACAATAGAGTAGAGAAGCCAGCCTGAAACTTGTCAGTTCGGGCGAGAGAGAGAGAGAATCTGAA
>JAUEJJ010019425.1:0-12820 GCA_032164275.1 Synergus coniferae | reverse complement strand
CTTTTTAGGCTTCATTTATAATAGCATAAAGAATAATAAAAGACTTTGCAAGAAAGAACATATATTTTTAAATTGTTTAAAAATATTTTTTTAATGCGTTATACACTCAGAAAAAAATTTGTTTGAATCAAACAAATTATCACATTAATATGGGGACAAGCAAACTTTTATTTAATCCAAATAAATTATGTTTGAAATTATTAAAATTTTTTGAAATTAAAGAAATGTTTTTTTAATTGAAGCAAGAAAATTTTCCCCTTGAATTATATAATTTAAACGAATTTTTCTGTTTAATTTCAATAAACTTTTTTCTGAGTATTCGGAAAAGCTTTTATAGCGCTATTCGATTCTTCGGAATAAATTATATAAAGTTTATGCTTTCTGCAAAATTTTTTGCGAAATTGATTTGATGAGGTTATATAAATAAAAAATTACTTTTTATTTATGTTAGCACCAATTAGATGGAATAAAAAATTGCCCAATTGCTCTTTATTCAATTCTTCTCGCTCAATAGAATAGAGCTATTATTTTTTTCATATATGGCATTTGTAGACAATTTGTACAAACAAAAATTATTTAAACAATTTCAAAGTTAAAATTGTTTTATCAAAATGTGCAGTGGAATTTTAAAAAATTTTGTAGTCATTGAAATGTAATATTTTGAAAAAAGTGGTACTTGCACGGTTATGCCGCGACACCTTTTATTTATAATAGATATTTTAGATAATAATAGTCATTAAACTCTTATCATAGCTACATCACGTGTCCTTCCTTTTCAATAAAATTGTAAATGTAATAGTTCTCATAAAAAATTATTTCCTAAATTAAATTTTAATCTATCTTAAAAATTTCCACAATAGTTGCAATTATTAAAAGTTTAATCTATATATTTAAGAATTTGTGAAGGAGATTTAACTGAAAAAAACGGATAAGATAAAAAAAATAATTGATCTATTACGAAAATTATACTAAAACAGCTGAAATAATTTATTATAAAATTAGTGTATGGTACATTTTTTTACTACATTAAAAACTATAAATCTCGGGTGTTTCTTTTAACTGTAATTTATATTTTTTGTGCTCATTTGTTGCGCACTTTGTTTTCTCATTATGGTGAAGTTGCAAATGCTTTTGCTTCCTCATAGAGAAAGCATTAACAATTTTTTTTAAATATTAAAAAGTAAGAATTGAATTTTGAAAACAGATGAAAACGAAATTTTTTAAACTTACAAATAACCATAACTTCCTTAATATTGATTTAAATGCATTAATCTTATAGGTCAATGTAAAAATGTTGGTTTCTTTTTCAATGTTATCATATGCACATTATACGTATATAAATTATACACTTCATACATCCATACACCTTTTTTGCATTTATATTCGTAAATAGCTTTTTACGTTTGTTGATTATCTGCATACAATATATTATTGTATCTCTAATATGTTTGGTAATCTACAAAGATATCTATCTTGTATTACATTTTCTTTCTTTATTTTAGTGTGCACACAAGTTCCCATGAGATGTACAGGAGAAACTATCTTTATTTGATCCTCATATCTGACCACAATTTTTCTCATATGAGATAAAGAAACATTATTATATTGCAGGGTGTCCACCAGAAGTGATTTTACAAACAGTATACATTGATTATTTACAACGATTAAATTATTCACTTCCCCGAAGAACCCATCATTTAATTCTACGAAGCTATTGTCCCTCGCAAGAGATCTTTTATATGATGACGATGCATACTTGATGCCTTTTGCTATATGATTCTTTCATATTTTAAACCATATTCTTCTTGAATTCCGGTATTTTGCGGTAACATTTTTTCTTCATTGTTAAGTCTCGTCAATTTTCCACGTCCTAAAACGACACATTCATTATCAACTATTAGACCTTTACTAAGTGAATGACTTGTTAATATTTTCTTTGCCAATGTCATAAATCTATCTGATGCATTAACTTCCTTTGCTAAAAGTGAAAGAGATTCTTTTCTTGCAATCTTTTCAGAGATCTGGATAGGAACACCGCGACTGGAGTGTGTGCATTGTTTTAGGACAAGTATAAAGGATTCATATGGAAACGTTGAAAATGTACATAATAGACCGCACATTTTTACAGCTGTAACCAAATGTAAAATTGCGTGCACATTGTGTGTCATATTATGTCTTCCATAGAGAACTTCAAATTCGGCTACAAAACGATCAAGAATTGTTTGGCATTTCTCTAAGTCATTCGTCGATATTTTAAAAGTAAGCAAAAGAGAAATTCCTTCGACAAGTAATGCGAAATGTTCTAAATATAAGTCTGGAAGAATTCCTTTAAACAGGAAATGCCATAATATAACAAAAATGATTTAATCTATAAATATTATCAGGAGGCTTTATTGATAGTAGAATCAAGTTCTGATATTAATAATCAAGATATTAGAATCAAGTTCTGCTAAACATCGCGTGCCACCTATGTAATACTTTTTGCCGGGAGTTGAAAACCATAATTTGAATAATGTGCCTTGAAGAACTCTAAGTAAAACATTATGCATATAATCAGGCGAAAATTCCCAAAGGACGTTAAAGTGACGGACATTGAAAAATGCAGATTGACCTTTGAATCCCTTAATAATTTGTCTGTCTTCTTCAGCTTTATTCATTTGTTGTCGGACTTCAATTTCTGTTCTTTCATTGTATAATTGGTCTAGAAATGGATATTTCCATGCTTGAGTATTTTCATCCCCGACTACAGATTGTCCTGGATTATAACACCACAGACACCCACAATTTCCATTAAATTGACTGTTATTCATAATTTTCGGTCTAGCTATTGAATCCACACAACAACAAAAAGAAATCACTTTCCTCATTGTGGTTAGTCCTTCTGAATCAGTCCACGATATCCCTTCGTTGGATAAGCCTTGCATATCATCACAAAACAAATAATTCCATCATATAAATCTCGAATGCATTCATCTCTCTCCTGTTGTGTTCTGTTTTGCTCATTTTCTCGCAATGCATGATAAATTAATATATTTAATATATCCAAAAAGTCTTGAAAACCAACTTTATTTAAATTATGGCGGGATGCGAATGTTTCTATCAGAAACATGGTTTCGCCCACTGTAGTATTTGATCCTTCGAATAATGGTGTTGACATAAAATTCAAGTCAAACGGTCGTCGCTCAGGTCTCTCTTCGCCTTCTTCGCCTACCTCATCTTCTTCTCGTTCTGTCGGCTGCTCATCTTCATCTTCGTCACTCAAACTATCATAATTATCACTAATTTCATCCGCAGATGCATTTCTTTCAAATAGAGGTACGTTGGTATTATCTCCAATGAAAACATCCTGTTCATTCGGAGTCACTATTCCGGAATTTGATGTAACATTGTCATCAATGTACATTTTTTCATCATCTTCCTGAATTCTAATTACATTTACATCGTGGTTTAAACTTATGATGCTGTTATATAAATTTTCATCTCCAGTTGCTGCTTCATTTTCACTGCTACCAGTATGCTCCAGAGGTTGGTCATTGTTTCGCCCATCCTCATCAGTGCAACGTTTAATGTTGCAACTTTCAACTATTTCTTCATCACTGCTCAATTTTCTTTCCCCTGAAATTAAATATTTATATTTAAGTGAATTATTTCGACACCACAATCGATCCATATTCGATTTATACTAATTTGAAATGTTTAAATAATTTATTTTTATTGAACAATTCTTTGAATAGCGTTAATCGATTGAAGAGAGCTAGGTACAGAACCTTTTTGGAAGGGTTTCGTTATACATTGTTTTATTCAAAAATATACTGTAAAATACGACTTATTTGGTATGCTTAGATTCATAAAGGAATAATCTAAAGATCTTATGTGGCAAATTTATAAAAATATTTTTTGTATTAAAAATATGAGTGTCCAAAGTTACTCTACTCGTATTTTTGAAGACAAATTTCTCGAATTTAAATTTCTGTACATTCTGTTCTAGAAATCCTTTGAAATCTTTTCAGATCACTAATTAAGATATACTGCAATCTTTTAAAATCTTTTTACAATTCTTGCAAATTCCTTTTAATTCTTCGAAATCTTCAAAAATAACTTAAATAGCTTAAAAATTAAAAATTACTCAATTTAATAAAATAATTAATTATAGTTTTGAAAAATGTGACAATTCCCAAAATAGGTGTAGTTAATTTTTTATACTTTTTTATGTTATTATACTAATTATGTTTAGAAGTTTAGAAAAAAAACTATAATAATAAATTTAGAATGAACGCTGCTGTTATAAAATTAAATTTACTAAATATATGATTTTATAAAATAAATGTCGGAACATTAAATCCAACTATTGGAGCACTTGAACTTCGAAAGCAAGCATTCGTAAAGTATACAAGAGAGGCAGACAGGTAACTGAAAGCGAACCATGTGGTACAGGCTTCGACGCAGGCAGTGCTGTATTTAAGTTCCAGATATGGGTCGATGCCCTCTTTTGCACATTTAAAAGATTTGTTGTCGTTGCTAATTTAATTTTAGAAGAGGGCAATTTTATAAACTAGCTGTGAAGTTGTATCAACTTTTGTGCTCATTCAATGAGCACTTTGCTTTTTGGAAGCAAATATGATTTGTTTCGAAATGTGATAATTTCTAAAGTGATAGTTGAAAAATCAATTTTTCAAAATTATAAATAACCATAACTTCCTTACTTTTCAATTAAGTGCATTAATCATACAGGTCAATCAATTTGTCTCGACACAATAAATCTTCATTTTCCTTACATCAGCTTTAAATTTTTATTATTTGAGAATTTATAGTCGAAAAATTAATTTTTAAAAACTACAATTAAATATATCTTTCTGATTTTTCAATGAAATGCAATTCAGCAATAGGCTCGGCGACAGATTACCTCCTGCTCCCGCTGTGAGGGTTTAGTCCTTTGACGACCTTGTTTGGTTGCCCCATCAGGCTCATTTTATTGCCCACGATTTTTTTATTACACTTTTTTCCCATATACCCTTAATTCCCGAATATATTCTTGTGCTGATTGGCTGTCAAACATTTTTTTCACTAGATAACTGCAGTCTTGGAGCCGCGCTTATCATACTTCTGTCTCTCTCGCTTTGATCAACGCCTAAACATATGGTAACTGGCCTGGGACTTACAAAATCCTAATTTAAATTTCTTCACGGGTGATACAAACTTTAATTTTATCACGATTTGCATACAATAAATAAAAAGTTAAAAACAGGTGAGAAAAACTTTGGTAAATGGTGGAGTCCATGTCAAGTGATCACAAGAATTTTCGGCCTTGAAAGGGATTTACTTGCAATCGGGTGTGATCAGTCCTTTATAGTAGTGAAGAAAATTTACAGTAAATATTTTTGGAAAATTCCAAAAAATGGCGAAGATATGGGACTTTGAAATTTTTTGAAAATTTGTTGACCCTCTTTTTGGAAATGTCATATCTTTTTAGTTCTAATCAAGCGATTTAGCTTTTTGACGCTGAAATTTTTTCTATTAAAACGTACTTTCATATAAAGAAAACTAAAAAAAAAAAACAAACATTTCTTTGATATGTTTTTGTAAATTCAAAAAACGAAAATCGCGATTTTGAAAAAAATACATTTTTAATTTTTTTTATTTTTTTGCAAAATATAGGTCTAAGTGTTTTCAAAAAAAAGTCAAAAAAGTATATATTTTTTTTGATTTTCCTTATATGAAAGTACGTTTTATTACACAAAATTTTAGATGTCAAAAAGCTAAATCGGTTAATTAGAACCAAAGATATGATGTTTCCAAAAATTAGGACCACACTATCCCGCCACTCTGAAATTTACAGGACACGATGTAGACCTATATTTGGCAAAAAAATAAAAAAAATGAAAAATGTATTTTTTTCAAAATCGCGATTTTCGTTTTTTGAGTTTACAAAAACATATCAAAAAAATGTTTGTTTTTTTTTTAGTTTTCTTTATATGAAAGTACGTTTTATTATTATAGAAAAAATTTCAGACGTCAAAAAGCTAAATCGCTTGATTAGAACTAAAGATATGACGTTTCCAAAAAAAAAGGTCCCAAAAATTTCAAAAAATTTCAAAGTCCTATATCTTCGCCATTTTTTGGAATTTTCTAAAAATATTTACTGTGAATTTTCTTCACTACTAAAGGACTGATTACACCCAATTGCAAGCAAATCCCTTTCAAGGCCGAAAATTCTTGTGATCACTGTAAAAGTAGGTTTTTTATTTATTAAAGTAAGTTATACAACAACTGAAATAAGTTTAATATGTTTATTGAGATGCTAACTCGTGTCTGGTTTATACATCAATGCTTGAGTGTCGTTCTCCTATTTCTAGTTCACATCGTTCTATGATGGCGGTAATAGCACTTATCAGACTATGAATATATATAACAATCACTTGACATGGATTCCACCAAATGAAAATTATTTTTGAAATCTTATTAATTATTATTTCCGGCCAAGTGGAGAATACAACACCTTCTTAGTAGCCAATATATCTGGGAAATCACCCAATTATAATCTTTTACCTACTTTAATTCATAACCATGTAACTGATCCTTACAACTCGAGCCACCATCAGCAACGACAACAAATCTTCTAAATAAATTTATCTGTGTGAAAGACACATATAAAAACCCTCGAAATATCTTTAGCGGATTTACAATAAGTTCCACAAGAGCGTCGTTACAATTTAATAATAAGTAATAAGGTTTTAAAAATACTTTTCATTTATGAAAATGGTTTCTCACCAGTTTTTAACTTTTTATTTATTGTATGCAAATCGTGATAAAATTCAACTCACAATCAGTCTAAACTGGAGTCATCGCTTCGAAAAATTCAATTAAATCTAAATTTAACTCGGAATGGAAAAATGCAACTTAATTTTTAAAACCGTTTAAAAAAATCAGGATTGACATTTTACCTCACTTAGAAATTTGAGGGTATAAAATAATATAATGAAGCCTTTTAAATATAATATAAAATTGCTTTCTAAACTTAATACAGAATAAAAATACCAAATTTCTGGAAGTAAAACCTGACCGAAACCATGGAACATGAAAAATTTGTAGTGAGTTTTCGATAAATAAAACTTTTAAGCTATTAGGGCACCGTTTTATTGTAGTAGAAAACGCAAAGTAGAAAATCATGATTGAAATAGAGAGTTTATCAATCTAAACTCTTTCACTCTTATGATTTTCTGCTTTGTATTTATAATTATTTTTAATTATTTATAATTAATCGAATATATTAATATTAGATCATCTTATTCGTGTCAACACAAAAAATGGTTATTTTTCGATTTTGTCACCACTACAAAGCTTCCTCTATGAGGAAGAAAAATTAACAAAATTATTTTCAATTAATTAATTGATTTGATAATTTAAATTCTTATGATTTACACAAGCTACAGATGGGTAATTTTAATCCCTACTATTTAATATTCACACAAATGTTTTTGGAACAAGAAAAACTGAGAAATTTAATTTTTGGTAAAATAAAATATTAGCAATAGCTGCAAGTAAATATTTGCAAAAGCAGAAAAGCTTGAACACTACAGAAAGCAGGTGCTAATAAGTAATAAGTTGTGAAATACCGCTATACCTGGTAATTTTGTAGCAAATACCGAGGCAAATACAAATAAAGAGGCTTGGGTACTCATATTTCAAATTTCAATGCTCCATCAGGTAAACTTGGTACTTATTGGTTTGCCTCAACTACCTAAATTCTCACCTCAATTGGTTTTAGAAAATAATTTTGAAAATCTACAGCGTACTTCGTTTTCGCACGAGAAAATTTATGTTCTTTTGTTGCATCCGGCCCAAAGTGGTGCAAAAAATGCACTTTTTGAGAAAACAACTTTCTGCCTAAACTATTCATCCAATGTGGTCTTTTCTTTTTAAATCAAGTGCATTAAATTCCACATCCTTATAATGCAACGTTTTTCAAAAATGTTCTCAAACATTTTTTAAATTATGAAGAAAATGAAAAATAACAAAATTTACTTTTCAAGAATTCAGTCATTAATTTTTTTTCACAAATTTTTCCCGAAAATAAAATAACCGCTGCCAACATGTTTGGGTGCGTTGATTCATTTTAAATTCAATACATGATTCTTGGATTTCAATTTTCAATATTGTAATCATTACATGAATTTTTTAAAATTGTACTGAAAAACGAAGATCGAACTGAGAATCAAAAACTATTGTTATAACTATTATCAAATTATATACAATAAACTAGCAACGGAAGCTAGAATGTCTAACCCAGAGTCCCTCCCTTGATAATCCAAAGAAATTTGATAAAATCCCTTTAAATTTCTATAGATTCCGTAAAACACACACGCATGCACAATTCGCTAAATTTCTAAAAACTCAATCAGGTTTTCGAGATTTTCGAAATATATAACATATCACTTTTTCTTAGATATAAGATAAGTACCACATTTTGCTTTAAAAGAATTGTTAATATTTAATAATAATAATGATTGAATATTTAGAATTTTCCGACTCTATAGTTTTTGAAATATCAGAAAAATTACCTGAATCTACCTTTATCTTTTGCATTAAAAAAATATCTATTTCATAAAACTGCGCGTATTAAATTTTTTCATATCAAGATAATCAAAATTGAAAAAAATGTACATCCCACCAAATTTTGTGACCCTATACTCTAAAAAAAATTCTATACTATGAATCAATCAGATCTGCTTTTGACCGAGCGCGAAAGTGCGCACTTTTGATTCAACAACATTTTTTTCTCAGTGAAGAGTTCATTCATTTTGTGCCTTTCAAAAAAATTTCATTCTCTGAGTTTTAGACCTGAGCTGACTCGAGAGATCGGACTTTCATAAAGAGTGAAACTCTGATCGAACAGACTGAAACTCTCCCTCGAACTCTCCAAAATTGAAACTCTCTACGAATCTCCTCGAGGAGACTCGCAGGGTAGAGATCACTCTAATATTCTTCTACCTGTGAAGCTCCTCAGGAAGCTTTCAGTTTTCAATAAGTGTCCAGGTACAAATCCGAACGCGAGAGGAAATTTATAGTCACTCTTTCACTCACTCCTCTGTTCCGCTCCTTAGAGTCCCTGCTGTCTTTTATACTTTCTGAATGCTTGCTTTTGAAGTTCAAGTGCTCCAATAGTCGGATTCAATGGTCCGACATTTATTTTATAAAATCATTTATTTATTTTAATTTAATTTTATAAAAGCAAAAGTAAAAAGATTGCAGTATATCTTAATTAGTGATCTGAAAAGATTTCAAAAGATTTCTAGAACAGAACGTACAGAAATTTAAATAATTTGGAAAAAATTCCATATTCTTTCTGTTGAACAAACTAAAAAAAATGTTAAAAACATTTTTGACAAACTTAGATATATGCAAAAGGAATTTAAAATAAATGTTGATTTACCAACTAATATTATATGTGACGCGATCCGAGAAAAGGGACTTACTAGGCAAAAAATCGATTTAATTGATCTTTTTAGAGGTGCAATCCGAAATTTTGTCTGCATTATTTCACACGATATAAATGATTAAAAAAGAGTTTTTGCTCGAGATTTCTTCAATCGCTTGCCAAGTAGAATTTCACTTTTGCCTAGTATAGGTCCCTTTTCTCGGATCGCGTCACACATTTCTTACATTAATGTACAATAATAATTACCTTCAATCACATTCCTTCGTGCATCGCGTCTTCTTCTTTTTCTTGTGCTATAGGACACTTCACCATTATTTTCGGGATTGCGAAAAAGCTTATAACATCGCGGAGCAGGTTCATTTGGATTCATTTTTCTTATATTCGATTCTTGTTTTTTACTTTAATAAGTATTTCAATGTCTTTTAAGGCGTATCCTTTTTACTATAAATTACTTTATTATCGATTATTCAAAAGCAATAAGTTGGTACTGATAAATAATGAAGTCGTAGAGCATCATCTAAGCGAGCTAACAAACTGTAGCCTATACATACTATATGACTATAGCCTCGGAACTAACCGAAGGACTAGCCCAGACCCCAGAGTTATGAAAGGCTTAAGGAATCGAATAGGAAAACCCTTTCCTAAATAGCAATTCTAGTTTGAATTCTACTGTTTATGGAACTGCGATACACGACTACTATTATACGTTTATGAAACATTGACCTCTCGACAAAAATTGAAATAAATAAGATAACAAATCGAAAATATAAAAAGTTTACTGCACTGTCAACCTATTTTAATTGTGAACATTTTTTTCATTTGCAGTTTTTTACATGAAAATTATTTAGAAAGTTATGGGTACATACTTAAAGATCCAAAAACATGGTTTGGGCCAAATTGCAAAAATGCAAAAGTTCAGTTTCCTAATGCTTCAATTCATATGCTTATTGAAAGTCCTAATTAATGAGAAAAGCTTTTTCCAGAAATTATGCACGTGATGCTTTCTTGAATCACATTTGGTTGAATTACCCAAAATATATTTGGTATAATCAACCAAACTTTATTAACAAAAAAATTTTGTTAAATCAAACAAACATTTGATTAGTTTCTACACTGAAAAAAATGGGTTTATAGCTGTCCCAGGTAGACGTATCGCTAGATTTCGTAATTGCAAGACAATGTAGCTGCGTTACCTACATATTTCTATAAGCTGTGTCGACTATAAATATTATATCTAGCTGTTTTAGCTAAAATTGTCATCTAGAAATTTTCTAGGTAAATTAGCTAGATAATTTCTAGATGGAAAATCGTACCTTTTCTAAAAACAAATTTTTTGACGAAATGGTTACCGATCAAACTTAGAAATGCAATTTTCGTCAAAAAATCGTGCATTTTTGTCGATTAAAAAAGAAGTTTTAAATTAAAAAGGAAAATCTAAGATTAAGTAAGCACCGTACTTTAATACTGTAGATTATATGATTTAGTATCTAAAATCGGATGTGCCAGAATTTTCGAACATTAAAATGTACGAAATAGTTTTTTCTAATTCTAATTTATCCAGAAAATATCGTTCCAACTAACAATAAAAAAATGCATTGGAAGTTTCTTGCATTTAGAATTATTTTTAGTGCAAAGGAATCAATATTTTAAAACTTTTCTAGTTTAAAATGCAATGCATAAAAAAATTCGCCGTCCCATACTTAACTTTGTAAGGGGTCGTCAGAAACCAAAGACCCCTGCCTCTATCTTCGACGTGACGTCACACCTCTTTTTATAAAACATTTTTTGTTAACACGTACAAGATCCAGTACAAAAGGATGCAATTTAATCCATAAAAAATGTGTACTCGCAAAATTAGAAAAAATCTGGGTAAAATGTATAAAAATTAAGCACGCAGTAAAAGAACCTCGTCACAATCCCCCTCCCATAAACTGTAAACAATACAATCCAATTTTTTTCGGTGTAACTATTATACGGGAATCGAGGAAAGATATCTTATCAATTTGCTTCAGACCGACTTCGAAATTATACAGAATATTTACGCATAGTCTCCATAGACAAAATGTGAAAAAATTTGTGGAAGATAAGTGGAAGAAAACGGTTTTCAAAGTTTTACGGGAAAGTGCCAGTGGAAAATCCAGGATGTACTACCCTGCCCGGATTTTGAATGTTGCAGGTAAGATCGAGGAAAGATATCTTAGTCAATTTGGTTCCGATGGATTTCGAAATTATACAGAATATTTTCAAGATGTTATAGTACAAGAATATGCAAAAAACCAAAAATCGTTTTTTTTTTTCAAAATCCTGATTGCGACTAACCCCTTAAAACAGGACTCAGGAATTTTCAAATTTCAGTAATTTGACAGTTTGTATATTTTATAATGTATATCTACAATTCCTGAAATCTTCGACAAATTCGAAAATCCTCGCGGATATCCTTGTAATTTCCTCATCTGATAATAACACAACGATTTCCTTAAGGATTTTTTCAACAGAGAATTGATATCATATAGATCCATGCTGCATGAAAACATTGAAAACCTTTAAAAAACAATGTTGAAAAGGCAATGTTATACTAGAACGTTCTAGAAAAAAAAAAATATATTTTTTTAAGTTTTATCTACTTTTTCTGTGAATGGAATATATGTTTCTATGACTTTTTCCTCGACTTTTTCGGAAAGGAAAATAAAAGTAACAACATTATCACCTTTCATACTATCATTCTAAAAAAAAATTCAATTGGTAGTGAAATGACGTTCCTTGCAAACGTATCCTTTAAAATTAAGGGTGCAAACCTCGGTGCAAACTAGTTGTTAGGCTAAAGAAATAGGCTATTTTCGGGAATCCACAGTGCCTTAACAGCAGGTAACATATATTTGCTTTTCATTTCTTTCAAGCAGTTTGAATTTTCGGGAAATCCCAACATCTGGAATAATAAAATATCAAGGATAGAGCTCGGGATAGAGTCATAAAAAAGCTTAAGGCTTAAAATGAGAGTCCTTTTTCAAAAATATACCTAGAACAAAGTTGACGGTCAGTATTGTTCTCTGAATGATGCCGTTCGAACGAAATGCTTAGCTGCTTAGTTTGAATTTTACTTCGCACGAGAAAGGTTAAAACGTGAACAGTGAAGTGAACAGTGCAAGCTGCTACACAAATTTTTCAATAAATTTCTGCGAGTGCGGTATATAGTGGATGGAGTTGAACGCATAGTCCCTAGACAAAATGTGAAAAAATTTGTGGAACATAAGTGGAAGAATATGGTTTTCAAAGTTTTACGGGAAAGTGCCAATGGAAAATAAAGGATGTACAACCCTGCCCGGATTTTGAATGTTGCAGGTAAGATTGAGTTAATATTTCTAATGTTTTTTGTTAAACAAATTT
>JAUEJJ010019397.1:0-12828 GCA_032164275.1 Synergus coniferae | reverse complement strand
CATATCTAACATTAGATAATTTGTTTATTTCGAGAGTATTTCGTAAGCATATTTTTTAATTGAATATGCATCCCCCCATCAGTTAGTTTCCTGTTTTTTGAAATATGGTGAGTTTATATTATATACATATATATATATATATATATATATATATATATAGATCATGTCTATATATATATAAATATGTAATTATAAATTATTTCATTTTATTTACTTTTATTTCATTTCATAATGCAACTTCGAACCGACCAAGTTTTAGACATAGTCTCGCTCAAAAAGTCTATTGATGTAGAGGGCGCCGTAAAAAACTGGGTTATGTATTATACATTTGCTCATATGGTAAAACACATGTCCAAGAGCTGTTTTCAAAAGTTCAATTTTAGCAAAAAAATTTTTTTTTTCATTATGCAATATAAAATGAGTCAATAACGGTCCGTTTCTATGTTCTCTACCGTTTCCCAAAGTTTCAGGGCAAAATATTCATTTTTGTAGCCGTAAAGTTGGGTAATTTCAACAATCAAATTCACAACTTGGACTGTTCACATAGAAATTATAAAATAAACTTTTTGACTTGCCCACAAACAAAGGTGGGCCATTTAGGTTTCTTTCCGTATGTATTTGCTCTTTCCAAGTTCTTAGGCTGCAATATACCGCACTTTGAGAATAAACTTGCGGAAAGCATAGAGTGCCTAACCTCAAAGAGTCGAATGCTTTACCAATTTTAGCAAAAAAAATTTTTTTTCATTATGCAAGATAAAATGAGTCAATAACGGTCCGTTACATTATTCTCTACCGTTTCCCAAAGTTTCAGGGGAAATTAAAAATATTTATGCAAACTATTGCTTGAACCTATGCTGAACTATAATTCAACTTAAGTTAGATAGATTTTAAATGAATTGAAACATGTATATTAACTTTAATTTCTAGTTTATTAAAAAAACTTAACCTAAAGTAAACTCTTACAAGTTAAAACATGAATTCGCACTGGTTATAAAAGTCTTTAAGTGAAGTGCTACTCACATTGTCTGATTTATTAAAAAACTCACAACAGTGTCTAAACTATCAATACATTTTGTATCTGGTGTATCAAACCATCATCGGATTTGCTTCTATTATAATGTCTCATGGTTGGCTGATCTTGAGGCGTCAAGAACCAAGTTTTTAGAACCAACGCATTTCGAAAGGCACACTGATGATTCCAACACTAAGGGTGATTATTGTAGGATGTGAAAACTGTGCTGAATAATTTTCTTAGCGATGGACAGCCCAAATTTTCCAGATTCCACACATTATCAAGATACTGTTCCATCTATTTTTTCTTTTCGAGTCCCTTGACATAGACTGCACGAGTGTTACGTAGCTTATCTCTAATAATAACTCTTACTTCTTCGTAGGGAATTTCACTAGATGTCCATTCGAGTCCATGGTAATTTCGCATTAGTCACAGATTCTCACTTTTGTATTTAGTAGGCAGTGAGTTCAAGTTTAGGGCGGTATATTTTTAAATTAGAAGAGGAGAGGGAAATATTTGAGTAGGAGGAGGGAGAATAGGCCGCATTGGTACAAATGGGTGGGAGTAGATAGGTAAGAAGATTGAAGACCCTAAATGAACTTTGGGGAGATTGACTCTGATTTCTAACTAGGAATTAGCTGACCCTCAAATGAAACGATTGAGGGGATGAATATAAATTTAAAAGTAAACCGTAATAAAGTACTTAAAATCTTGAGAGATTAAAGCTAAGATGTAAAAAATAAATTAGAATTTCTAATTTAAAAACTGACCATTTCTAAAAACAGATGTTTGAAACTATAATGACAAACTACCTAAAATGTGCACAAAGTAAAGGTAAAGCACGTCCCTAACATAAAAAGGAATATCTATATTGCTATAAGCCTTATACTAAATTTTTTAACAAGAAGACCTGAGTAAAATTGGAAAGTAAAATAACAGCTTAGAATTGCGAGAATTCTCATAACTATATACTAATAAAAATTCTTATGGGGCTTCCCGCAACTATATACTAAAGAAAAGAAATGCTAGTTTGCTATGTTACGGCGTAACATGAGTCATGAAGATAATATGGAAAGAGAGGGTTTCTCTTAATTTTCTTCTGCGTTGGTGTGTGCTGGAGACTCAATACGAAGAGGAAAGAGCTTTTTAAGTCCGCACTGATACTCTCCCTTAATGGTCTTGACAGTAGCTGACCTAATGATTCTATATTCACCAGGGTGAACTGCGATGACTCGGCCTACTGGCCATTGTAGTGGAGGTGTGGTTTCGTCTTCCTTGATCATTACCATAGATCCTACATTGATGCAATGTTTGGAGTTTAGAGACCATTTGCTGCGAACGATCAACTGATTCAAATATTGCTTGTGCCATATTTTCCAAAAATGCTCCCGCATATTTTGAGCATGCTCCCAAGCTGATAGGCGATTGGAAGCTGTGTCCGAGAAATCCACCTGACGAAAGCTTGTTAGTGGACCGCCAATTAGGAATTAGGATTAGGTTATTTGGATTGGTAGACATAGGGGAAATGGGAGGAGAATTTAAAATGGCTTCGATTTCGATTATACAAGTTTCAAGTTGCTTATGCGTTAACAAAGTGTCTCCTACTGTGCGTATGAGATGATGCTTAAATGATTTCACTGCAGCATTCCATAGACTGTCAAAGTGTGGCGCGCCGGGAGGTATAAAATGGCAAGTGATTCTTCTATCCATTGAAAATTGTTGCATGTTTTTGTTATGCTCAGACGAAAGAAGCAATTGATAAAGATTCATAAGCTCGCGATTAGCGCCAACGAAATTTTGTCCATTATTTTAATATATTGCCTTAGATATTCCTCTCCTAGCAAAGAGTTTCTTCAAGCTGGCGAGAAAAGCTTCTGTTATCAGAACGTTGAGACTAATTCGAGATTGACAGCCTTAGTTGACATGCAAAAATATATTGCGACATAAACTTTAAGTTTTTTGCGATTTTGAAAATGCTTTTCCTTAATGTATAGCGGCCCAAAATAATCCACACCGACAGCGATTGTAAGGTACGCACTTAAGGAAGATTATCCATCATGCAATTTATACCCCGCGGTTTGATACGGAAACATTGAACACACTAATGAATTACTTTATTGTTGTATTGTCTAAAGGCCAATACCGTTCTCGAATCGAATATAAGGTTACTTGAGTGTCGGCATGTTTGGTGCTTAAACGCTCCTCGCGAATAATGCGTCGCGTAATATGGTGATTTGAAGGCAACAAGACTGGGTGTTTTTGTTCATAGGGCAATTCGGAGTGAATAAGTCTACCACCCATCCTGAGAATTCCTTCTTCGTCGACAAAGGGGTTCAAAGAAAAACAAGCTCCTTCGGTCATCTCACAATTCATTACACTCATTGAACTTGCAATTTTCGTGTCGCCTATACCTTTCTACCGAACTTGTTTCTCAAACTCGCCTTTATATATTCACATATTACGCTTGTATTTACTAAATTATTTTTATTTTAAATATAGAATTATAGTGTTACAATTTGTGTGATTATTTTACTTTACATCAACTAGAGGTAAATTCTTTAAGCCTCAAAGAACTCTCATATTAAAATAAATGCGAGAATAAACATTGGTCCTTCGAACCGGATATATACATACGGATTAACGAGTGTGTAAAAAGAATTGAACTACATCGTGTAAAAGTGATGAAAAATAACAACATTGAAAACGTTGATATCGCAGTGCAATGTGTGTAGATTTTGAAAGAACATTTTGAACTTTCATTATCTCGTGAATATTGCCAAAATTCTTAGAAGAGAATAGTGTATCTATATATGAGATTTGTGTCAAAAAATCTCTTACAACTCCATTAATTAAGTGGAATATCGAAATCCGGGACTCCTTTAAGCTAAGGAAACTAGTCCAGCATTTTGCAGCTACCATTACATAAACTAATTTTGCGAATATTCGGACTGATTGAAACTTTTTTTTACACCTTCGAGGATCAGCAGCAACAGTCTTCACTGGTCCAGAATACATCTCAAAGGATAGAAAGTTATTTGTATCGCCAATTGTCCCTTCTTATCTATCCTTCATTGGAAAATTATCTGGTTTATTGTCGGTTTTTTGTCGCTCATAGTTCGAAAATTGTTAAACCTATAAAATGGCGACAAAAGAAGCAAAATTAAAAATCTTTAAAGCTAACCTTAGCAACTCACAACGCGTGATAGCAAATTTTGAAATATATTTAAAAAATTCTCTGCCAGAAACAGATTTTCCTGTCCTAGAAATGAAGCGAGATGAAGCAGCCTCAGAACGCGAAAATTTTAATAAATGTGTAACCGAGTTAGAGTTACTGGAAGAAGAAACCGAATATCAAAACATTAGAACACAATTTGATGAAGCTTATTTTTCGTGTTTTAGTAAATCTGCTCTCCTACTCAAATCCGCGACCGCGACTACCGAATCATTAGCTTCAACACAATCTTTAAATAATTTAGAAAATTTTATTTCTCGAAAACGGAAGCAATTCTCGAGCTTCTAGAGGGAAACTCATCGGGCCTGGACTGCAAATAATCGCATTGCGGATTCAGGTAAAAACTCAGGCATATTTATCGTTTGACGAGCTCTTCGAAGATACATAGAGGCTGCCGAAAGACGCTGCGGGTTAGGAAGAACGAGCGTACGAGTTCTTTGAAGATACATACGAGTATAGGCTGCCGAAGGATAGTGATTGGACATCGATATCGCAACATCGAAAAAATCGATGTTTTGCTTTCGATTGTCGATGTTGACCTATCGATGTCGATGTGTAAATATCGATATATAGTTTCAATGTCGATGTTTTTCACTTTTATTGTTTCTTATAAATAATGAAATTTTAACTTTTAGAAATGTAGATTCATTATCAATATCGAATAGCAACCAATCAGGTGCCGAGTACGACGCATGCGCTTAGGGCACGAGGATCCGTTTCACTCTGCGCATCGATGTTATCTTTTCGATGATCGATGTTTGAAAATATTGATGTTTACCATTCGATGTTCCATCACTACTGAGGGACGCTTGGGGGGGAGGCAACCGTGAACTCTGAATATAACCGGGGTGGAAATAAGTGATAGTTGAGTGTATTACAGATATTGAAAAATTGTGCCATTTAAAAGATTGTTTAAAGCGTGAGGCAGCTGAAATCATAGACGCCATTGAATTATCATCAGAAAATTATAGTGTCGCGTGGGAATTACTCACAGAACGATACGATAACCGTAAAATTATTCGCGCAAAACACGTAAAATTCCTACTAAATTTGCCATGCGTATCAAAAGTAATTATTATTACGTCATATTCGAGCAACTTACATTAAAGAATTACACCTAACATCATATTTAAGCAGTTTATACGAAAGGAATTTCACATAAACTTGTCGAATCCTGCATCAAATTTTTCAAATTTTTATTATTATTACGTCATATTCGAGCAGTTTACAGAAACATGCATGAAATTGTTCAACTTCTAATGGAGATAACGGTTTTCTACACTTGCATCATCAAACCTTCTAATAAAGTCTATAAAAGACGGATGGGCACGAATCGCAGTCATTTAGTTTTCAATCACAGAGTGATTAGCATCGAAAGCAATAACAGTGATTTTTTTGACTGGACGTAAAAATGTTGCTTGACAAGTATACGGTATATATACCTACCATTCGAAATGCATTAAAACTCATCGAATCTTCTAGTTCAACACCAATGGACAAAATTAATCAATGGCGAGAACAATGTACGAAGTGTTTGAAGACAGTGAGAAAGGAATTGGAATCAATACCACCACGTGAAGTAAATCTTTATCGAAAATGTTTAAATATTATTGAACATCTGGAATGCTTTAATGCACGTTTTGATTTACTCATCAAACAAGGAAGTGGTAATTCAAGAAAGAGACGGAAAAGTAGTGACATTAGTGAGAGAGTAAAGTGGATTGATATTAACAAATCATTCTAATGTCGCATCAAAATATGTATTGTCGTCAATTTTGTACACAAAGACCATCTCTCCTTCCTCAAAAACGCTGCAATTCTATTTGTAGTAGAGGTTGGTAAGTAAGTACAAAACTTTCAAAATCAATACAGAACTCATTGCATATTACCTGCAGATTGGTGAAAATGAGCCGAAAGATAAGAATTTTTAATCGAAGAATGAAGAAGTTTATGTCACTACTGATTTGAAAACATGGTTCACCAATTCTATAATATAGTAAATCCGATTTTGAAAGAAGTAGAGGATTTCAAAGAAAAAGATTCCGGTAGACTCAATTACGAAACTATCAGTTAACATCAACAAACTGAAACCTATGAAGGGTAATTCATACATCAAACTACCTTAGGGAATTTTCCGTCAAGAAGCTTATATCAACGTGCAAAATGAATAGTGCTTCAAGTGGGCCATATTATCTGTAATCCAGTTAACAATCACCAGTACCGAGTATCCAACTACTAACAGTACAAAGATGAACTAAATTTTTCTGGCATAACGTTTCCCGTTCCACTAAAAGATGTGTCCAAATTTGGAAATTAAAATAATATTTCGGTAAATGTATATGACCTGATCAAGGTAAAGGCGCATGATGATCCCACAAATCCTACTTTTCCTAAAGTACTATATATTTTACCGAAATTCATTTGGTCGATTAAAAGTTTTACTTAATTTCTATTTTCCCAAATAACCATTTGGCCTAATTTATATTGATCCGAATTATCATTCATCATAATTTTTATATTTCAGAAATACTGTCTGAACTAATTTTCGTTATTCCGAATTACAAATAGAACTAATTTCTATTTTTTCGAATAACCACTTGCCCTACTTTTCATTTTTTTGAAATACTATCTAGCCTAATATTTTTATTGGGAATTACAATTTGGTCTATTTTCTATTTTTCTAAATAAAAACTTACCCAACCGTATTGTCTCAATACGACCAGTTTTTACGAAAAAAAGTGGAGGTCAAACCTGAGCAATCTATGGTATAGTTTCGAATCGAGGAAGAGGAACTCCGGATTCTATCCACGGAAGAATCCGACAAATAGAGAAATCGAGTAAATCTTTCGGTAAAAGTGGTAGTTGCATTCAGTGAGTAGACACCATACGACGTAAACTATGGATAGAAAGATCTTTTTTTTAATTTTCTAATGCGCAATAAACTGCGATAACATCCTAGGGCAAAGGCCCCGAAGAAGAAGCCAAGGTCCATCGAGAAGATACGTCTCCCGAAATCGTCACTGTCATCGATCGTTGCTTCGAAGCGGCACACGCAGAACTACAGGCGAAGAAATAAGTCAACAAAAAGAAAGTAAGCAAACATTCAATTTTAATAAAAAGAAAAATTGTAAAGAATTCTCAAAGATTCTGTTAGGTTTGCGTCGGTACACATGCTTATTGTGCTTCCTAGACTCTGTGTTCCTCAATAAACAAAAAATCACTCCGAATTACATAATCTTGGAACATTGTAGTAGAACGATATTCCAAGTGAGGAGTTTAAACCAACGAAAAACTGTTTGTAATTTTAAACAAATTTCGGTTTCATTAAATAATAGAAAACTGGCGCTTAGTGTATACTGTAATCAGGAAAACAAGTATAGCTCACAAGAAAGTGATAGTGACTCATTCCTTACTGACGAGAAAGACTTTGCCGATTTCCTTTTTCCTTCCATATTCATGTCTTGATCATCATCTCCCGGTCCACTAAACACTGACTAAATGCTCCAGAAAATCTTAGCAGAGATTGGGAATCTTATAATGAACGTGAAAACTCTGGCTGACGAAAACAACAGTAGGCTGGTAGAAATTGTAACGATAGGCAAATCTATCGGAATGAAAGGTGATATAGTCACGGATGACGATAAGGACATATCATCTGATAGAAAGGACAAGGAAGATGCTTTCAATGAAGAAGAGGAACCTAATCTGGAACTTGATACAATGGCACCAACGAGGCTGCCGCGAGGTGTGAGAAGAGGCTCTTATCACATGGAGTTATCACATGTGAACAATGATAAAATCCCGGCTAAAGATGTCATCAGAGCTATCAAAAAGCTGAATGGCCAAGATGGTGCAGGTGTCGAAGAGTTTATTAAATCCGTGAGTAAATCTCATAATAGGTCTTCGCAACCAGAATTACTTTTGAATTTTATAACTTCGGAGAAAATAATAAGTAATGCAGAGAAAGCAATCAGGTTCAACGAAATCAATAGTTATGACGATGTTTTTAATGCTCTTAGAGAAAATTTAAAAGAAGTAGGCTCGATAAGCCACCTAAGAAGCAAACTAGCGAGTTGTAAACAAGGACAGATGGAAACAACTCAAAATTTTAGCATTAGATTTCGCGGAATAATGAATGAACTGAAATATGCAGTTTAATCAAAGCATCGGGGGCCAATGACAAGAAGAATTGCTTTAGAAATCGAGGAAACAGAATGCCTATTGAAGTATATGATGAACTTGAAACGCGAAATAGGCCTCCAAGTGAAGGCACAAAAACCTGAAAATATAAGCGAAACCCAAAATATGGCGACGGAAATGGAAACGTGACTTAAGGAAAGTCAACCAAGACAACAAGCCAAAATTCCAATACCTTATCAGTCGAAACTAGAATTTAGGCCTCAATCTACGCATGCTCGAATCCCAGCAAATAGTACACCAAAGGTACCTAATCAAAATGTACCTTTAAGTGACAGAGCAAAAATGAAATGCCACAAGTGTAGTAATATAGGACATTTTGCCAACCACTGTATCACAAAGCCCCAAAATTTTCAGTAGGTCGAAATCAGACAAGGCCTCCGCAGCCGGTTAGTTACAAAACGGGGGCTAATTTTACAATTACACCTTTGATCGGAAGCGTATTCATCGAAGATTTGGAAAAGATACACTTGTTTAATGAAGAATGGTAACTAGTAATTGGAATCAATCTAACGAAAACAGAAGACAGAATTTGGGCTATCGAGAAAACTCTAGACTTAAGTGAAACTGCATATAGTAGCACCTGCACACCTAAGTATGAATTACAGATTACTCGTGGAACATTAAGCGAATCTGATTTAAACCAAATAAATACTGAATTTGACAAAATTTATAATGACAATCGACAAATCGCTTCTGTACTAACTAATCACACTGAAATCCTGAAATTACTATTCCACAGATTATAACAGTTTAAAAGGTAGGGTTAATTTAGAAGAAGAAATAGCTAAGAATTTGAGCAGAGGAATAAACGCTAATACTAGAGGTGGCTTCATAAATATCAAATTAATCTTGGCAACAATTTTCATTGATGAACTCAGTGAAGATATAGATACAGCCATAGATATGATCAACGACGGTAAACATGGAATAGTTCACCCACAGATCTTAACTCCTAAGATGTTGAAAGAGGTCATACATGTATTCGAAGAGAAACATCATACGAGAAATCACTTCGACAATTCACAAGGAAATTACCAACACATAATTGGCGAATTAAAGGTAGCCGTGATCCAAGGATTATTTACCTATATATTAAGTATTCTGGTATTAGAAAAGACAGAACCACAACTAAAACAAATATTCCCAATTCCTGAAAAATTCAAAGTACATTCCTAGCTATTATACCAGATCATACCTTTCTCATATCCTACAGAGACTCCTACGTTCCTACAGATAGCAGTACAATAGATAAATGTAAAAGAATATCTGAATATTTAATCTGTAGAAGGAACCAACCAACTATAAGGTTAATCGAAACTGAATCGTGTGAGGCTAATCTCCTCAAAAGATACGCCAAAAATGAATGTAATCACTCTACATATCTTTTGCATAAAGAAACAATTATATCATTAAAAAACGGATATCTAATTATACCAAGAAGGTTTGAATTTGACAATACTTGCGAAGGTACCGATAATGTTAAACTAGAGTTATCTAAAACATTAGAACTTAATGAAATCTGTACCTACTACTAATGTTAGTTACGAATTGTCATACGATAAGAATAAATTAGAGAATCTAAAGGAAAGGTTAATACCTACCATATGCCACAACAATTAAATATAGAAGAACTCCGACAAGCACGTGTAAGTTTAGACGACACGGAAAATATGATAGCTAAGATCGCAACGCATAGGCGAATTAAAACTTGGAAGGAAACCGGCCTAGAATGGTTTCAATACTTAGAATACATTGCGATAGCATTAATAGTCACATACTCGTCCTCAGGTAGTAACCTACACTGCGAACACTCAACCTTTACCATTGAATCAGACAGCGAAATTATAGTTTGATCTAGACGGGTAAACATGAAACTTTTGAAGACCAAAAGGTGTCTAAAAAGGAGGGTGTTACGAATATAATGTATAAGAGTTCATGTATGATTAGGTATATGTGTAAAGAGATGAGTCGCCCCCACTCTTATAATTAAGATTAGATGCGTCCCAGTATCACACCTAAAGACTGAGCGCAAGCAGTTCCTGTTAAGCTTTTAAGTGGAGTGCATCCTTTGTGATCTAACGCAAATAAAGTAGCTTGAATTACTGCATAGCAATTCAACATTTAAACAATAAATACGTTTGTTATTTTCACGCGTAGAATTTTATTTTTTCGAAGTACTGCCTAGCCTAATGTTTATTTTTCCGAATTACTATTTGCCCTAATTTTTATTTTTTCGAATTGTCATTTGCCATAATTTGTATTTTACCGATATTCCATTTGAGAGACTTTTGTAACCTTTAATAATTTAATTTAATGAATATAAATTATTGGTTACGTCTGCCGATATCTTTTAGTTTTGGGCGCCAGACTTTCTTGATCAAATAAAAAAAAAATAAATCGAATCAAATTACCCAAATTAAATCGACAGAACCGATGGCTAGTCAAAGTGATACTTTGGTAGCGAGGGGTGGGACGCTAAATTCAACTACAAATGAAATAAATTTTTAAAAAAGGAATGTTAAATAATAATTAAAAATATATTTAACAATAATTTCAAAACAGGATAACAATTTAAGTCATTAAAAATTAAAAGACAAACAAATAGAGGAATCGCAATAACAAATGAGCTTAGAATTGATCAAACAAATGAATTAAAATTATAAAAACAAAAGAACTTGGAAAACACTAAAGGTAAATTTAGCCACCAGGTGGCGTATCGCAGTGGAGCAATCCCAATAGTTATGATCAGAGATGAGTAGGGAGATTGCTCATTCTGGGTACTCGGATTTGCTTGATTTTTTGTGGCGCCTGCTATGTTCATTGGCCTATTTTTTTGGAACTAAAATGAAGGCTCACGCTGGTACATTCTTCACGAATGGTACGAATACGATAAAACAGAGCCGGCAATAGAACAGATCGCTGTCGGTAATTCATACATTTAAATCAGAAAATATAAAAAGCAGGATCGATGAATTGTAATGTTAATTCTTAATTCAAATGTTAGTTCTTAATACAATCGACCTTTTGAAAGCTTTATTCATGACCGGTTTCTTAAGAGTAAAAATTACTGCTATAATTTAATGGAACATTTATTATCATTGGTTAATTAATTTTTTATTATTTAAACAAATTCTATTTGTTTACATAATTTTTTCCGAAATTTATTTTCTTCTTAAAAATTATTAGGTACTATTTATTTAATGGAATATTTATCAACCTTGATTAATAATTTTTTAATTGTTTAAATAAATTCCATTTTTTTATCATTTGTTTCCAAATTTATTACTTTTAATAAAAATTATTATTTTATAATGGTAGTATCCGCCCTTTGGGGAACTCAGGGCTTCAAGTACCACTACAATTCTGGAACCCAACTGTGTTATGAGACACCACCCGAACCTGAAATAAAAAAAAAACTTCGAAGCAACCCAAAACTCACTGTAACTTAACCCTCGCTAGCTCTCAGGAGAGGGATTTCGTGGGGGCGAGAAAATAAACCAAGTGCAACACGATTTGATAAAATGTGAAAGAAAATAAAGTTAAGTTTATTGTAACAGGATGAGATGTGATACGAACAATCCATGATACGGGCTAGATGCTAGGAGAAATTAATTGGATTGAACAAGAGCAAAACTAGATCGTGACTCGAACAAATTAACTCTATACTGTACAATACTAATCCTAAACTGTACAAGGTTAACGCGAACTATTATAACTAGAGAACGAACTAATCTTAAGAGAACGAACGAACGAAACTAATCCTAACTCAACGAATGAACAAATAACAACGAACGAAACGGTAAAAGCTTAAAACTAATGTCGCGGGCGAGTTTGGATTCGGAGTGTATTACTTTGGCGGAGGCCTTCACCCTCTTGCGGCAGATTTGTTTCGGTTTGAACGTAGCCTTTAGGGCGGTTCGCTTTTCCTCTTGGTCAACCGGAACCTTTTCGTCTGACGAGACGAGCGATTGGGATGCCTACATTGGCCTTACGTGGCCTACCTCTACCTCTTTTGAGAGTCGGAAGCTTATTTCCCTCTTCTTCTGCACTTGCAGGTGAGAAGCTCTTCTCCTCAACAACACGACCACTACTACTATCGAAAGATGGTAATGTAGTACGTGCTTCATACTCGGGTTGGAAGGAAAGTTCCTTATTAGCAAGCTCGTGATCCACAGACCAATATTGTTTGAGATCCTTTACATGAGTCTTTTCAATTATTCCAGACTCATCTTGGATCTCGTAAACCACTGGTGAAATCACTTTGATTACCTTGTATGGACCCGCATACTTAGGAGACAATTTCCTTGCAACGTAGTCGATCGCTGAAGAAAGTACATGAGTACGACGCCAAACTATATCTCCTACTCTATAACGGATATTACGT
>JAUEJJ010019358.1:0-12845 GCA_032164275.1 Synergus coniferae | reverse complement strand
TTCTATTTTCACAAGGCCTATAATATGGTCAACTCAGATGTAAAAAATGTTCAAGTGTCTTTTTTTGGACCACCCTAGTGAGACATGCTATATGATCAGAGATTAATTAATGAGTTGATTATCACTGTGAGAGCTCCAGACGTGTAAGAATATTACTTACGAGAACACAATCCAATTTTTACTTTAGTATTGAATTTTATATTTAGGGGATACCGGGGCTATTATGAATACTCTTTTTATTACTTAATAAGAAGAATACACAAAAATGTTTTTTGAGAATTAACAAGATTTTATAAACTTCTTTTGATAATTCTTGTCTATATAGTACGCTGCATGTATGCCTTCTTCTTTAAACATGTCAATCCAACCCTGGTTTCCATATTCTCGAATCTTGGTCTGTCAGATAGAACTGTTAATATGATAGATCACATATGGCTTTGTATTTCAAGGACATAAGTAATTAATTTTAAAAAATAGATGAAACGGAATCAAAGCAAAACAGAGTATCGGCTTCATCACAGGAGTAGTAATTAGATAGTTAGTTAGTTAGCAAGTCGGGCATGGAGCCCCAAAGATGTGGGGCCCTACCGGCGCTCAGGCTGCAAGCCCATTGTAGCCTACAAGCCAATTAATCTAGAAGTCAGCTAGCTCCCCACTCCAGTCCTTCTTAGGAAGCCTAGAATATCAAGAGCCAGCAGCGCCCTAATCTCCTCTGCTTCCAAGATAGCTGACCCGAGGGCTTGATGTCTGAGCCCAGACGGAGCCGGGCACCTACATAAGACGTATCAAATCGTCACTATCACATTTGCTACAAGCGGTGCTGGGTACCAGCCCCATCTTGTACCTATGGCAATTCAAATTGTTGTACCCTGTAAGCATCTGCATCATTATCCTTACATCTTTCTTGGGCCAGTTCAGGATGGTACCGGCCATATCCATCCTGCGGCATTCGCTTAGAAAGGCTTTAGCCTGTCTTCATCAATTTACCTGGACCCAGTACTCTTTGTGCTGTCGCACCATCCAGTATTTGATCTGCAGCTTGATGCCAAGCACCGGAGCTCCATAATTCGCAAGGCCGACTTCGTAAGGCCCATCAAACTATCCAGACGGGCCCCCCTGTTCAAAATCATAAAGTCGTCCGCATATCCTTGAAAGTAGAAACACTCATCGTTCAAGTTTCGGAGGAAGCCATCCACGACCAAGCACCACATTACAGGCGATGGAACACCTCCCTGTGGGCATCCCCTGGATGTTACTCCGTCGACTCTACTACCTCCCCATTCCGTTGAGAGGCGCCTGTACTGCAGTATACTCTGGATCCAGTCAACAAGCTGTCCCGGTACGCCACATTTCCGAGCCTCCATACAAATAACTTCAGGGGGAGTATTACTCTATTTTTCGAACAGACTCGTGTAGAGACGTATCAACAGAGCAGCCTGCTTGGAAGGCTTGTTGATCAATATGCAGTGATCTATTTTGTAACACCCTATCAAGGATGTACCTATCGACCAGCTTTTCCAATACTTTCAATATGAAAGATGTCAAGCTGAACGGTCTGAAATCCTTGGCAGCAGTGTAGCCCTCCTTTCCCGGTTTCGGTAGAAGGATCACTCTACTATCCCTCCATGCCATTGGTACGTGCTATACTCTCCCTGAAAACTTTCTTCAGGCGTATTCGTAGTTCTTCCAGTCCCTCCTGCAGGACTGTGTACACTTCGTCCGTCTCCGATGATTTGTAAGATTGAAAGGTCATAACAGCCCCATTCAAACTTCTTGACTGATACGATGTCGGACGCGAAATTCCATTCTGCCCTTTTCTAAGGGTCTACCTGATACAAGTCCTCCTGGTCCATTGGAATTATCTGAACGCCCGAGAAGTGAATCCCGGGAAGTGTTCATCTCCTCACAGAACTCTCTCCATCCCACCTGCTTATATTTGTTAATCATGTTTTTATAATCCTTCCGGGCCTCTCTGTATCGATCCCAGTCGAAAGGCAATTTGGTCTTGTATGCCATATTATACAGTTTCCTAGCCCCTCTGCGGAGGGCCTCCAGGTGCTTATCCCATCATTGAGCCCCCCGTCTAGTGCCCACTGTACTAATTGGACAATTATGGTATGTAGTTCTATGACGCCACACTTCATCTCTATTCTCAAAAAAACGTGGTAAATTGCTAATTTTATGTAAACCAGGCATGTTCTCACTGCAAAGTGGTAATATTCTATGTTTTCGAGATCACTGAGTACAAATCCTAAGTCGTTTCAGTACCAAGGTCCCAGCATTTAATGCTTGATACGTAATTTCGGAAAAATTTTGAATCCAATAGACTAGACTACACTCGCCCGATTACTCGCTTAGCGGAAATTGAAAGCTGGTCGAAAATCAGTTGATGTCGTCGACAGCGTTATGCAGATAACAACCGTGTTAACCAGCATTTCGCACAATCTCGCAATGCATAATTATATGTTTGCCCCCACAGGGATATTAGGTAATGCATGCATTTTTGTTATTTGAATAATGTTGAACGAGATTTTCTCTTATTGTTGGTATGATCTTGTTGCTTGAACGAGTGACGAATTTCTGTTACTCATGTGTAGAATCCATTACGTCGATTTTTTGAAGATGAGAAAGTGCAATATTCAAGAAGGGCGTGAATTGAAAAGATCTTGCTGTCAATTCGGACTCAGGAACCTCGAAAACATAGAATATCACTACTTTTCATAGACGGTAACAATGTTTCTCCTGAAATCAGCGATTTTCCAGGTTTTCTGAGGTTAGGGACGAAATGTGACGTGATGGTGACAAACCGGCTCCAGATTCGTATTCAGCGACCTCAAAAATGTAGGTTAAGCCTATTCTGGTTTTTGTGACTGACGACTTTTTTTGTGGAGCTGTGTAATCAAAAAAATTCAAAAGAATTTAAAATAATAAATTGAAAAGACTCCACAATTATGGTAATGTAAAGGAATTCTTTTGAAATGAAAGGAATTGAAATGAAGTAAGATAGATTTAAAATGTACTTTTATTTTTATTTTAGGTGAGTCCGGCTTTCTAAGCAGTCCTACTGAAAGTTTTTGTAAGTAAAAATCTTAATTCTATGCCTCCTAAAATTATGTTTACTGTTTGTAAAAATAATAGCTTTTATGGATTAAATAGTACAGTAAGATACAGGAATGCCTTCCCTCTAGTTACTTTTTCACTTTTTGGAAGTAGATTGTACTCTATACATATATTAGTAAACCGGGCTGAGATGAATTCGATTGAAGTCACCATGGAGAATAGACATAAGGAACCCAAAGCCCTGTACATTGACTTCACGAAAATTGATCATGTTTTTTCGCAAAGTACATGCGCCTGAACTTCCCGCGCGTGGCGCCAATATGAACATATATGTACAAATATGGCTGCCCATGCGAAAAGAATAATATTACAATGTCCTGTTAACATCTCCACCACAATCTTCACCTGTTTCCTCTCCATACTCAGAAGATGATTTTACGTTTTCGAGAATAAAGTGCTTACGTATTTCTTTAAATGCATTAACTCCTTGGTTTCATCCCACCGCCTCGCATGTAACAGTTGAGTTCATTCCTCGACTGCTCCTCTGGAAACAGCATACTATATACCATAGTAGGGTTCCGGTTCAATAAGGGGCATTGAAGCTCCCTTTTTCGCCAAAGCATCCGCATTTTCATTGCCCAAGATATCCTCATGACCAGGGACCGATATTAATGCCTGCAGGTTCTTCTTCGGGCTGATGCCCTAAGAAGAACCTGCAGGCAGTTCCACACTAATTTAGATGTAATCTTCCAAGAGTCAACGGACAAATCGAGACCGGATTTGATAACAAAAATGAGTCACATTTATTAAAAAGAAAGAAAAGAATTACACTAAGTTTACAAAGTATTTACCCGATAGATCATAAAAATATAATTATAAACACGAGAGCACTCCCCGGAAAAGAATAAAACAGAGATTTCACACGAAAATTTTCCGATCACAAAGATAGAGAAAAATGGCGAAGTTTGATGGAACGAGTTACGTAATGCTCCAATTCCATTAACCATCAACCCTTGCCAATTACAAAGAGAACTATACCCCTGCCATTCTTAATATTTGGACGATGGGATAGAATCCCACAGAGCAGGAAAATCTCGAGCCTCGACAACCAAATTACAGTACAATTACAGTACCTACTTGTAGGCTCACAAATACGGAAAGGCGTGCTACGCAGGAAGACGTTCAAACAGAGAGTGTTTGGTTTTCATGCGGGCGGAAGCTCGTTGGCAGCAAACGGAAGTCGGAGGAGTCCATTACAGTGGCGCTCGGCCAATCATAGTATTTCTTGGAATCACGTGGTCATTAAAGAGACTTACGTGATTTACAAAGTCGTACCAAATGTCGAGTGCACTATGTGCTCCGATATTTAACACTTGACATGAGGTCTAAGAAATTTTCGTGTAACGACCATTGTGTCACAATAAATAGTTGGAGTTCACATAACAGTGTTCGGCACTGGTCGGCACTTTTGCACAGTTCATAATAAGACTATGTTTCTTTCAACGGACGCACGGAGCTCCGTGCGTCATAGATACGTCCGATCCTGGAGATTCGTCGTACAGCAGGTGTCGGACTCTAGACTGACTGGCGAGAGTATTGCCAGCGTTCGAAATACGTAATCGTCCTTCCTTTCTTCCTTCTTACGTTGCATAACCCAAATGATATCCTTCCTTCTTTTTAGGTCCATGTTGTTCGAGGTTGTCTTGATCCTTGATCGTGGTAGCTCGAGATTTACATGAATAGATTGATTCGAAGAGAATTAGTGTTTAATTATCCTACTTCGAGAGTGCTCCAATAGTTCGTGAAGTGGCTATAAAGACAAGTCTATATAAATCTTTGGCAGTAGAAGTATTGTGACCTTTGAAATAAAAAAAATAAATTTTAAAGTCTTTATCTTGCGAACTAAATACAGAATTCATTTCCCTCAGTTTAAATTTCACATTTTCTTTCTTTTAGTGTATTTTTTATGCTTTATTTTACACTTCTATTAATACATAAATATCTTTCATCTTTAAGGACTAAATTTTTTATTAAAATAATTATTTCCAATAACTCATAAATTTTCAATTTTGATTGAACTTGTGTATTCAATTTAATCTTCTTCTCACATTTTTTATATGCTCTAGGAACCTACAACTTTTTAAAAATAGTTTTATGTATATTTTGAATAATTTTTTTACTGCTTCGTAGTTTTTTCTCAATAGAGAAGAGTCGGGTAGTACCGGAGACTTAAGCCAGTGTTGCTAGATTCATGCTTAAGTGAGTCGCAGGTTTGGTGCGCCCGAGTCGCATGAAAACCGTGCACGTTTGAATAGCCCAAAATCGCGTGCTTTCGGCCTGAAGTAGCCCAAAGTAGCGACTTTCATAATTTCGTTCTGAGGAAAGGGGATAAAAAGCACACAAATTATAAATATACCAGGTCTAGAAGTATGAAACCGGAATTTACCTATAGATGGTGCTTGCCATCAGTTTAGGGACCGTATGATCGCTTCTGCAGCGTCATCTTCTCCCTCTAGCTGCTGAGAAAGATTTTAGTAGACAACAACCCAAGTTCGATAAACCAGTGTATTTACTACAAGCATCAACATGTCGTTTGAAAGCAATGGCAAAGATTCAGAAAGTCGCTGCTTATTCTCCAGACTTGGCTCCGTCGGATTACCATCTGCTCGCATCACTGGGCCACTCTCTCGCTGAACAACGCATTCATGACCTTCCGAAGAGGTGGGAAAAATGTGTAAATAGCAATGGAGATAACTTTGAATAAAATATTTTTTATTGTTTTCATGCAATAGATGTGTAATTTTTGCAAAAAAATTCCGGTTTCATACTTCTAGACCTGGTATATTATATTAATTATATTTTCTCATATTGTATTTGGAATTCACTTTTGGATTAGAATTACATTACAATCACATAGAATCATTAGAATCACAGTTTTAGTCAGTGCCAAACCGCACTACCAAGAAATCTTCATTGAAGTTCTTTGCATCAATTTCATTCACGATTTCGTAATATGGTAAATGTCTCGAAGTATCCCCTCTTCCGCTGGCACAGCTGTATCGACTATTATAGGATCAGGTTTATTACGATTCTCATCAATAACCAGCTCGTAATCGTGGGCTGCGGCGTGGCAAGCAGCTGTTGATCATTCGTCACATGCCGCTTGTACATTTCTGAGGTGAAACTCATATTTAAACTATATATAGAAACATATTTAAACATATATAGAAACTCATAAACATGACTTTGGATAGCTGGAACTTTGTGCCATCTATCTGATGGAAAAATTGCAAGCATCAGTACCCGAGAATTTGAAATAAAACTATAATTTAGGGATTATATTAAATATTGGTACCTTCAAATGCATGTTCAATTGAAGTTTATTGCGCCGCCGATATTTGATGCAGCTGAAAACACTGATCACGCGTTCGATGACGGCCTTGCTGATGGGGAGTGTAAGAGCCATCAATGAGTATTCGGCCACCTCTTGAAACGCATGCTCTCCTCCGACATTCTTCATTTCCAGCAAGCAACTCCAGAAACGCACGATGTAAATTTCATTGACGGAGGTCCCGGGATCTACATCATCAATGATCCTAGGAAGAGTCAGTGTCCCTTAAAGATTCTACTGGGACTCAAGAGTATCTCGGTTGACTACTTCACCTGCGCGGCAGATAAAAAAGAGACGGAAACGGAATAATTAATGCTGCGCATGTTAAACACGGAAAAAAGTGTTTCTCAATGAATAAGAACACTTATTTCTTACCAGCCATCTCTGTTGACAGTTGCTGAAAAGTAGGCCGAGCCATACGAGAGAGCGCCATCCGTGGCGTGAGAAACTTCAGTTTTTCCACACAGTTAAGATTGGAAGGAAGTTTATCGAGCAGATCGTTGCAAAGAGTGATAATATATTATACTTCCCACAATTATGCTGGATTCTGTTAAAATCAGCAGCTGGAATCTTCTCCGAGATGGCGGCCTTCGCAAACAATCACCAAGTCTTATCCTGTCTACGGGTAAACAGTTTTGCTGATAGTTCAAGGCTGTGTTACCTTATAGTACTGCAAGTAATCGTCCCATCATTTTGCGGTATTGAGCCAATTAGCGGTATCATTGATTAGCGTAGAGACTAGATCAGGAATGAATTTAAATGCGTACTTGGCACACTTGTCTTCAAGTGCGTGTAGAGTTGTTCACACTGAACATGTTGACTGCACTATCAGTGCCAATGGACTACATATTGTTATAGGTGAGGTCAATTGATTTTAAATAATCCAACAAGGCTCCTGCCAATACCAAAACAAGACCAAACCAAGAAAACTTGTCACAATTTTGCGCTGTTTTTTATCGTAATAACGAACGCATACTCCCATAAATTTGAAGATAGATACGTCCGTCACTTCGTCCACTATGAAAGAGTTTGGAGAATCCCCTATGCTAACAATTCTGGTCGATAACCTGATGCAATCACGCTGTCAATAAGCCGAGAGCATTTGGTGCGATGGCATTTCACATTTTTGAGGACACTTTCTGTCCCTAGATCTCTTAAAAACTCTCTAAGGTGATCCATAGCTTTGATGGAAGCACGTAGAACAATAAACATAGCCAGCTTCATCTCTGCAAGTTTCAATTCATTAGTGACACTCTTAACATCTGGAATTTAAGAGATATCGTTGATTTAATGTGCCAATACCATGCATTTATCTCACTAGATTTTTTTCTGCTTTTCCGTTCAGTGAAAAACGTGAAAAATCTAGAGTAAGATAAATGCATGGCATCGTCACATGGTAGAGTGAGAGGAAGATATATTTTCCGTCAAACTTAGTCACATTTGATTTATGCTTCGGCGTGTTTGCATGCTTTAATAAATCAGAATTATGTGCTCTTGAATCCCTGGGAGCATACTTTACAGTAGGCTTCTGGGTCGCCTTTGTTAACTATATTTTCCTTAGAATTAGGTTGAATCCAAGCAATACATGTTACCGACACCAAGATACTTAAAAAGGTCTGAAGGTGGTTGAAGATTACCAAAACTGTCGAAATAAATGAGCTTATTTTCAAGTTTTTTAAATGCAACCCAATGGGATCCTTGACCTTTTTATCATCAAGGTTAACAATGGCTGCTTCTTTTTTATAAGGACCACTTACCGGTAAATCATTTCCATAAAAACACCCTTTAAGTGTGGAATTTTCATAGATTTCACAAATTTAAACAAATATGCATCGCTTAATGCTCGGTGTCATAGCTTCACTTCAAGTTTTTTGACTTGCACTTTAACCCTGCTCCTGAAGTATATGGTTTAAGATGAAGCCCCTGTCCAGTTTTATATGGTTTCAAATAAAGGCCATTTCCTAAAACAATTTCTTCCATTTTTTGATTGTGACGTTTACTTTCTTCAAGTTGCCGCTTAGCAGCACTTTCATCATTTACAGCTTTTGCTAAACAATACAAGAACTGGCGAATCGAAATTCAGAGCTCATTCTTAAGTTAGGCACCAGATTGAACGCACTTGAAAATGTACACAGGGAAGCTCCAGCTGGTGAAGGAGTTGCATAAGCACGCTAGAAGAAGCTACCCTCGTCGGCATGTAGCTATACGCGGCATTGATGAAATTTGGCAAGTAGATCTTGTGGAAATGCTTCCATATGAGAAAGAAAACAAGGGATTTAAATATATTCTAACTATCATTGATACATTTTCAAAGTTTGCTTGGGCTGTACCTGTAAAATCTAAAAGAGGTGAAGATGTATGGTAACTGCTGCAATGGAGTCTGTACTGATTCAAAATCGTGTTCCCAAGAATTTGCATGTAGATCAAAGAAAAGAATTTTACAATTCCAATTTTGAAAATCTTATGAAGCGATATAATATGAATATGATGCAATTTAGTTTACAAGGTAATTATAAGTGGTTGACTATTTTGGCTAATTTAAGTTCTTCATATAATGATACAAAACATCAAACTATTAGAATGAAAGCAAAAGATGTTACATCTCGAAATGAAAAAAAGTTACTAGTGAATGTATACAGAAACTTGGAAATTAAATCTGCATTTAACGAAACAAAGTTTAAAGTAGGTGATAAAGTGCGTATAGTAAATTTAAACATGTTTTTGAAAAAGGTGTTATACTCCAAATTGGACAACTGAAATATTTACAATCAGTTATGTAAAAGATACTGAACCTGTAACTTATCTTCTTAAGGGTTATCGAGAGAAACCTATTGCTGGTAGTTTTTATGAACAAGAACTTTCTAAAGTAAAATATTCAGATGCTTATTTAGTTGAAAAAATAGTTAAAAAACGTTGTAATAAAGTTGGGTAAATAAGTCTGATTTATAACAATTTGTATTCTGTATACCAAACTTTTATTAATAAAAACTATTTTCTTCTATTACATAAACTTTTTAATTTTTTGTATATACCTTACACCTAATATTAGATTACATATGGTGTATATAATATAGAGCTTGAAATTACATTCAAAAGTCATAAGACCAAAAAGTTTTTGATAAAGAACATTTACCATATTTTTTCAAATTTTCTAGTTTAATATATTGAATAATTTTTTTTACATTTTTAAATGTTATACAAAGCATCCTCCAACATTATTTACTTAAGTCATTTTCTTACTTACAACTTGGGCAAAAATTTTAATGTTAAATATGATCAAATTAACAAATAGAGTTTTAAAATCAAAATTTCCTGTGAGAAAGATACAATCCTTTCTACCAATTTTTTAAAAGATATATTTGTAATTTTTTCTCAAAAAGCATTCAATTTCTTTTTCACTCAATTTTTCACTTTTACACTACAAAATTTCAGCACAGTTTTTCACAATAAAAGCATACATTTGTTGCTGTTTTAAAATTGATAAATCCTGAAAGCGTTGATAGATACAAGGAATGATGTCTTGTAAAACTCCAAAGGTTGATTCCTTCATTAAGAACGAGCAATAAAAATCCTTAATTCCTTGTTGCTTCAATGAAACCACATTTTCTTCAAGCAGGCCACCAAAACGTATGCGGAAGTTCCCGCAGTTGATCATTCCTTGAGTTTATTCACCATTGAAAAATGCAATATTAATAGTAAAATACATAAGTCTTGAAGGTTTCCCATTCCTAAATTTTTAAGGAAATGCTGCATCTAGGATGACTTGAAATTAGCTTCAAAACTAATTAACTTCTATAAACTTTAACTTAACTTTCTATAGCTATTGAATTCCAATTCTATGATGGCTTGCTTGGTGAAGGATGGATTTAAATTAAATGTATAGTAGTTCCAAGCATCACTTGATTTTGTGGGACATATGCCATTTTGTTTTATGATTCCCAAAATTCAATATGATCGTAAGTTCCTCCCAAATATTTAATGCTAAAATTTCCACTGCTGCACATATTGTTCAGATGAGACATGAACTTTTCATCTTCTTTAAAAATTTCGAACATCCACTTGGGTAAGAACACAGAAAATTGATTCTCTATGTCAACTGTAATCCTAGGTCCAAATTTGATGTTGACATGTTTCACGTTAGTAATCTTGAAAACTTTGTTCAACTCCAGTTCCTTTAACTTTTTCATTGGCAAGAATGTTTTTTACACTGACCAGCAATGTTGAGTTTTTCCAGGTGGTTCATTGTTAGCGATTTCGAAAGTTTTAAATTCTTGCAGTAACTTGCGAAATTCAATCAGAAATTGAAGTGATTGCTTTATTTCACTAATTTTGGTTAGAAGAACTTTTACTTGATCTTCAAACTCTTTGCACTTGTCAATCTGCGACATTAGTTTTCGGCTTGAAATTCAGGAGTGAACTAAAAGTAATATTACCATAGCCTTTTTATATATACCCCAAAATAACACTGTTTATAATAAATTATCTGATAATGAGTCATAATAATAATAATTTTTTGATCACATAAACGCGGCGGAATCAAATGTTACATGTATACCGATACGACATTTTATAATAGCAAATGTGCTCATTTTTAAACAATCTCAGGATGAAAAGAAGCAAATACATGTAAGACTCTAAATTGAATAAACATTCCATTGCAATATGATCTCTTACATGCAACAAATCAGATTCCTTCTTCATAAATTGTTATTAAAAACATAAATTTCAGAACAGCACCGAGGTTGTAAAGACTCATAGACATTCCACTTACACCGGTTGTCACTCACAAATTTATAATAACAAATGTTTTCTAAACTAAACATTTAAAAAATATCACCTGCAAATTTATAAAGAAATTCCTTCTTGAATTGTCATTGAAAAATATAAAGTTCAAAAGCGGTTCCCACGATCTGACAGACTCATATGGTAAACGGATCACACACGTATTTATAATAATAATAAATTACCTCTATTAAACAATCCCAAGGTCACATTTAGACACGTTTAATCATGTTTACATCAAACTGTACAAGAATTGCGTCATCATTTATTTAAACAATTTCAATGTCACATTTAGACACGTGTACACGCGAACCTTTAGCACGCACATGAACCCTTTTACTGCTACTAGGTATTATCGAACGTTCTCGAGTGTCGGTAAGTGTCGGTAACAGGAATCTTGCGATAGAACACCCCCTGCCTATCTACTTGTAGCAACAGCGGAGAAAATGTATGGTACAGGCATCGCTGATTAAGTGCAATAAGACTTTTTCACGATTTTTAATTTTGAAACACTTTAAACGTGTTTTTCTCAAAACAACGTTTTCCGACGCCTTGTAGATAAAATCTCCGAAACTAATAAACTGATCCTTATGAAATTTTTACCACATATTATTTCAACTATATCTATAGTGCATATCAAAGTTCTTGTTAAAATTTTGATTTTAACTGTTTTTTCTTGCAAAAAATGGTGAAGAAAACACGTTTTTTTCTCGTTTTCTCGAAAAATGTCCGCCATTTTGTGATTTTTGCAAAAATAAAAATTCATATGATATGCGCTATAGCCATTAATATACTGAATCTAAAACCGTTCGAATTTTTTTTTCTGACAATCCATCTCCGAGATTTTATCAAGAAGGCATTTTTTGAGGACTTATGATTCACCAGCATTTTCTTCTATAAAAATTGTCTAAAATAAGATTAGTAAAATTTATTTATGTATTTTGAGAGTGTATTTACTTAGTCTAACAATTTTTATATCAATATCTATAAAATAAAGTTCTCAAAAAAGTATTCATGAAAGTCGATTTTATGAAATTTGTAAAGTTGGTAGACCCCTTAACCCTTAAAATACATACTGGAATCAAAGTATCAAATAGTTAAGCTTTTATAATGAATTTTTAACGGGGGTGCAGGTGATCCCAGTGTGTACTTTATGTCTCTAAAAACAAGTGTGTACTTTAAGGGTTAAATTATTACAGCTGGACACCACTTTTAATGAGACGTTGTCTCGATGTGGAGCACTTTCTATTAAATAAAATTTTTTTTTGACTGAATTAGTCTTGGAAATTAAATTTTTTTTTCATTTTGTTAATTTTAGTAAAAATTTTATGAGATCATTTATGTAAAATGTTTTCCATTTTACCGATGCAGAAGTTCATACACTTTAATTTTTAAAAAACTTCAAAATTGGATGAATATTTCAGGCTAAAAATTGATTTATCCTCAAGCACTTTTTTACCCTACTGCGCCATACCGCACTTTCCCCTGTCATTGAGGGATGCAATAAGGGCACACAGAATTTTTCGGTTCGAGCACAATGACTCCTCATTGATTAAAAAAATTTCTTAGTAACTTTAATTTCAAGTTTTTAAATTAATATAGCCCGAGTTAA
>JAUEJJ010019347.1:0-12849 GCA_032164275.1 Synergus coniferae | reverse complement strand
AGCCGGGTCATTTAATTTGTGTTTGACAGTCATTGAAAGCACATAACCTCGTGAATTTTAACGAAAATGGAAAAAAGAGAATTTCATGTTCTCATTAAGCATTATTTTTTACGTAAAAAAATCATTACTGAAACGAAGGAAAGGCTTGATAAATACTATGGGAACTTTGCGCCATCAATTTCATTGGTTAAGAAGTGGTTTACTAAGTTCCATTGTCTTCGTACCAGCACAAGTAATACCGAACGTTCAGGTCGCCCAAAAGTGGTTATAACGCTAGAAATCGTCGATAAAATCCATGGAATGATATTGGACGATAGGAGAGTGAAAGTGCGTGAGGTGGCTGAGGCTGTAGGTATCTCAACTGAGCGGGTACATCATATTTTATATGAATATTTGGACATGAGAAAACTATCCACGAGATGGGTGCCGCGATTGCTCACACTCGATCATAAGCGCAACCATGTGACTACTTCAAAAGAGTGTTTGACGTTGTTCAATCACAATCCGAACGAGTTTTTTCACCGTTTCGTAACCGGGAACAAAACATGGATCCATCACAACACTCCAAAGACCAAGGAACAATCGAAACAGTGGGTTTCTTCGGGTGAACGTTCACCAAAGAAGGCCAAGGTGGGTCTGTCGGCTAACAAGGCCATGGCTACAGTTTTTCTGGATGCACGCTGTATCATTCACACCGATTACCTTCAGAAGGGCAAAACAATCAACGGCCAATATTATTCAGAGCTTTTGGACAGATCCGATATTGATTTAAAGAAAAAACGACCGCATTTATCGAAGAAAAAAGTGCTGTTCCATTAGGATAATGCACGAGTGCACACATAGTCACGATGGCAAAAATTCATAAATTGGGCGACGAACTACTACCTCATTCATCATATTCTCTTTTAGCCCCCACCGACTATTTCCTGTTTCCGAATCTGAAGAAATGGCTGGGTTGTAAGAGATTTGGGTCGAATGAAGAGGTCATCACCGAAACAAACGTCTATTTTGAGGGCCCTGAGAAAACCTATTATTTGAAAGGAATAAAAAAATTGGAAACACGCTGGACTAATTGTATCGAGCTAAAAGGAGATTATATTGAGAAATAGAATGCTTATTTGCCGAAAAATGATTTCTTATTCAAAAAGTCACTGACTTATGAAGCAGTCCTCGTTGATGAATAATACAGGAACACTGTTCCCTAGTTGAGTACCGTTTATTTTCGTGGTTGTACTTGAACTAAATATGAAAGATGCTTCGGACTGAACACTGTGTATACGGAATCAAGAATTTTAAGAAGCTAGTCGAAGAATTTAAGATGAAGGACTAAGAGAGTCACAACCAAATCAATTGTAATCAAAGAGAATCGAGGTTCAAATAGAATATTCGAATGTGGAAATGTTTTCCTTACGCAGAAATGTAGCACTGTGGATTTTGTTTCGTACGTGATTTTTCTAGTGTCATGTTTGATCACATATTCCGAAATTATTTATTATTATTTATTCCTTGTTCGCTTATTTGATTAAAAATATGTAATAATTTAACATTCAATCATTTAGAATTGGTAAATTGAAACTGTGGCGCAAAAACGGAATCAGTTGAAATCATTTAAAATAATTTCAAATATCAAATAGAAGGAATATATCCTCGTTTAGTATATCCCAAACACAGCGATGAAACCTATGCCCACTGGAAGTGTAGTATCATTAACTAATTTAGCTATTTTTAATGTGCAGGGAAGTTAAGCAAGACATATCATCAAATGATTACTTCAAAGCAAGTTACATAAAAACTCATATGAGAGCCAGCAGTTACTGCTTCGGACTAATTTTTGGTTACGTCATCTATCGGATACAAACTTCAGAAACCCGATTTTCTAAGGTAATTTAAATTATAACGTTCCTTTCACCTTTTTTAACATACCTATTATTTCTTATAGTCCGAATGTTCAATTTGCAATGAGAGCGAGTGGCAGTAAGAGAGAAAGAGAAATATGAAAATCAAGATGTGCTAACGAAAATCAAATTTATACCAAAAATATTGATAAAATAAATGTTTATATTGTAAACAATTTATAAAATTATATAATACATGTAATTGTATAATTTCAATATATATTTCAGTATGCTTTCAGTTTATTATACTAAGAATTTGTTTTCATTTAACATTCCGCTTTATTCGAGTTTTCCAATTATCCAAGCTAGGGGCGGTCCACAGTAGGTCGGATATGTGGGGTTCTACTGAATTTCTATTTGTTTTTTCATTACATTCTTCATGAAAGTGTGGTTACTATGTGGCATTTTCCTTGAACCACATTAACGTAACCTAAAAGCAAGCGTTAAATCGGGTTATTATCGGCAACAACAACAAACATGGCAGTTCGCTCGTTGTTAGAGTTTACGGGTTTGCGGGTAGGGGAAGCAACTCAGAGCCATCTAGCGTACCATATACTCATGACAGGATCAGAATTATGATGCGCCACATCTTCCATTGAAACAATCCATCTCCTTGATCCCGGCAAACTAACGAAATTGTGCGATTGCAAGTGCTTTTATGGTAGAATCTTGCAATCACCTATGGGACGGAATGCGCAGGCGCGCCGGTGAGTGGAAGGCAGGTATGGCAGGCTCTCGTCTCGCTACGCCTGACGCGCAATGAGATAGCAATATGTATCGAGCGAGATGGAAGTGCTCGTTAGGGGCCATTTAAGTGCTACGTAGCGCACTTTACAGAAGGGGGGCATCCACCAAATGTTATAGTGCGTTACATGGGGGAGGGAGAGTGTTGAAAGTCGATGTTACGTAAGTTTTCCTTCTGAGCTTAAAGACCATGCATTCTTTAACATCTTGATTTTTTTTTGTATTTGATAGAAGTTTGAGTTCATTTTTGTTACTCTAATGATCTGTTCTTATTCGTCTTTAAAAATCTAAACCCTGGACAACTGAAGCGTCTGGAGACAAATAAACTCTAAGGGGTAAAACAGATCATCACAAATTTTTGCTGTCAAAGTGGAGGTCCAAAAAAAAGGCAGGTGGTTAGTCCGAGTGATTCCGGCACTTGTAGTGGTCGGAAACAAAAATTTCAAATTGATTATTGATCAGTAGGCTTGTAATTCTGGCAGGTAGTAGATTTAAACCTTTTTATTAAAAAATAACAAAATGGCTGACTTCCAAATAACTTTTTCAAAAATCGTGTTTTTCTTTGCGGAAAATTGGGAAAAGTAATAGGAAATTCTTAGTGAAAATATACAATTCTCCTACCTGCGA
The DNA here is from genome assembly GCA_032164275.1 of Synergus coniferae. Taxonomy (NCBI): domain Eukaryota; kingdom Metazoa; phylum Arthropoda; class Insecta; order Hymenoptera; family Cynipidae; genus Synergus; species Synergus coniferae. The sequence continues at coordinate 9,583 of JAUEJJ010019347.1, read as the reverse complement.
GAGCCACTGATATGTAGAATAACATTTCCAAATTTCAGCCTAATCGGTTCAGTAAAATTTTGTAAACCCCTCGGACTGATTGAGAAAACATTATTTCGAGAAAAACACGTTCAAAGTGCGGCTAGTGGAGAGCAACTACGAGGCGCTCTCGTATTTCTGCTATAATTTCATTGATTTTTTGAATTTCGGTCTGAAATTTTTACAGTATTCATTAAAATACATCCTTGAAACTAATCACTTACATTTATTGTAAAATATTTCAGAACACGATAATTTTTGGCTGGATATTAGGAATATCATCTTTACTGGTATCCATGTGTTCAATCAGTTTTTTTTATGGGGCAAGAAGTGAATTTACATCTGTTGAAGCTGCATTCTATGCAGTTATGCACAAAGCTCTTTGGAATTTTGGAACAGGATGGGTGATTCTAGCATGTGTCACAAATAATTCAGGTAAGTCAAACTTGATAATGAAAATGAAATATTATTGAAAACCGCTCAGTGAGGTGTCTCTTTAAAAACTAAATATTTTTTAAGCCTTACCGTTAAGCCTTATTACTTGAATAAGCTCGACTCTTCCAATGACATTTTTAAACGAATTGTCAAACAAGATTTGTTTGACAGAAGCGTCAAGAATCAAGAATTTTCCTCGATTTTGTTTGCATATTCAAGTCGGGACGGGATTAGGAAAATATATCTAACACGGGCAATATCAAGCAAGATACAAGAAATTCTCGTACATATATTCGTACTCTCGTCGTGCACTAACACTAACTTACTGTGGAAATCGGGAAAAATCCTAGTTCCCGTAGACATGTTGCGCACGGGTTATAGAAATCCCAATACGCCACGTAGGAATAATAGGTACGAGTACACGAGCAAGCGAGGTTGCATTTGAGACATGAATATGATGCCGATAGATTCAGTATGAGTCATAGTATCATCCCCCACACAAATCCAAAAATGATCAATTTCGACCCTAAACTAGAAAAACACGAAAATTTCCTAAACTAAAACCGACAATAAGGACCCTTTTCATATGGACGCCCACATATAGGGAAAAACATCAGGGAACATTGGATGAGCACTCAAACAGCTCGCTTAAACGCGCACCGTAATTAGCAAAAAGGAAACGGTAAAAGGAGAACTAGGATCTCGCGTTCGCGGTGGATACTCAGGGTTAAAAAACCTGGACACTATGCGAACACGAGAGCACTCGGTGGTACCGTGTGTAGCTACAAAGCGTCTAAAGACAGTGTGGCAAATTAGCTAGAAGCCGCCATTTTTCGTGTATTTAAACTTTTCTATTTTAGCCAAACAAATTATTTTTTTCAAACAAAGCTGAGTAAATACCCTTCCTCATATCGAGAAACCCACCCCTGCTAAACGTCACCTCAAACCGGGTATTTTTGCTGTCTCAAAATTATATGTATCTACGAAATGCTTGAAAACAGGGCGGATTAGAGGATTCTACAGATTTCGCCACTTTTTGGAGTATATTTACATTTTTTTGTCCGTTGCTCCAACAGCCGTAAACGATAAAAGAGAATTCTATAATAATTGCGATATTCATTTTTTATTGAATTTTGAAATTCCTGCTACGCATCTGCTACGTTCGATTTTATTAATTATTTAATAGATGAAATCATTTATTAAATATCAATCACTAAGTGATGTCACAAAGTGCCGTGAAAACTTGTTTGAAATATTGAAAGTCTTTAATGCCAATCTACATATAAATTTTGTTGAAATTGGTGCATTTTACACTCGAACGCCACAAACGTTAACTGCTCGAAAAATTAGGTCCTCGTAAATTTTAACTCATCCTCTCCAAATTACCTCTCACAAATGTTAACTATCACCAAACCTATACTGACTTAAGCACATACATGTGCATGTAAACGGGGATAAACTTTCAGCTGCAGATGACGATGCAGATTCGGTTCGTACAGCATTGAAAGGTTTTATTGAAAAACGCTCAAACGCCTCTGGTACGCACAAGATTCTATTAACAATAATTGAAATATCAGCAAGACCTCTAAGCCTGCGAAATATATCTAGAACGTTTCTTGTGTTTAAAATTGAACGATATGTAATTACGATTATATAACATTTATTTTATGTTTTCTCTTAATAAATATCGCTCATTGAATTCCCAAAACGATTACCAATAAAAAACACCTGGTTTCATTTAACAATACAATGTCAAACGCTTAAATATGCACTTAATTTGTAAAGAAGTGGTTTTCCACCCCTCATTTAATTTATCCCTGCGGGCGTTTTAGTCAGCCAGGGTCAAGATTTAGGGATAAATTAAGAACTCGGAATGTTGAAAATGAAGTGACAAAAGTTATATATTTTCCTATAAATTACAGATTTAAACTATTGCTATTGGTGTAAGTGTGCGGATAGAGTTAAGATTTGTGAGAGGAATTTTGATAACATATGCGAGGACTTAAGATTTGTGAAGTTAACATTTATGGGGTTCGAGTGTAACATATTCTCAACTTTATCAACATGTAATATAGATGGCGCGCATGTCGTGCATTTAAGGTTACGCACCTATCGTGAACGCGCACAAGGTATATAACCTTGAATCTAAATATAAATCGAATAAACAATATATTACGTCATCAGACGAAATCGATGTAGCAAAGTTCTTATTATAATTTGAGTATGAGATATATACTTGAAATAAACTAAATAATTTAACAAACTCATAAAATCCAACTTCAAAACCAAAGAAAATTTCTGTACATCATATAACTCAACTTCAGTGAACTAACACTTGATCTCACCAAACTTTGAACTTTCACAAAAGAAGTTATTTGGCACACATGAATGTACTACATGGGACGACGTCATTACATGGGCGTTGGCCAGATAATGATATTCACTTCCGAATGTAAGAAAAAGAACATCAAAATCACTAGATGTTTTTACTAACAGGAGATCGTTACAGCTGCCCACCTTAGAATTCCCCAGAAGCTCACAGATGTATGTTATCGGTGAGCACGCCAATAGTCGAATCACGTGTCTGGCAGTCAGTGAGGTGCTGTCACATGTTGCATATTCCGCAAAAATATGAGAATATGGCTGCTCCCTATTTTTTGACAGCTCTGAGTCTAGTCATAAATAGTTTTCCTTAGGATTTTTGGTGTACGTGACGAACGGCACAATCCTCTGTGCCTAGTACCGTACAAATGACCCTTTCTCTCTATCGAAACACTTTTTCCTATATCTTCTTCTAAATAAAAGTCCTTCACTGAATTTGTTATTTGCATTTTGGTGTAGATCTTAGCCCTTCTACAGGTAGAGGCATTCAATGAGGGACCCTGAATCGGTGAAGTATTTGGAAAGGAGGTTCACTCATTTAGACATAGCGTGTTTAATTTGGAAAACTGAATTTTCTTCGTTCCCGGGAGTGATAGTGTAATTTTGCGGTTCGGGATTTTTTTTTCATAACACGTCGAGTCGTGTGCTGAAACACCATCGATCGTTCGGTAGTTAACCTTAGCCGTGTAGTGTTACACCATCGGATGAAGTCCGGGTGTCACGTCCAGTCGAGAGGTGCGAAACTTCCGACCGTGCCGAATTATCGCATCGGTTTCACTCTTATCGCGTCAACTCCTTTAGATCACGACTGCGTTCGTCCGCAGCGCCACAATCGGAAGTTGTTGCGTGATATCCTGCCCGCGTTTCGATCTAGGGTCGTCACCACCCCGTTTGGTCCCCGAGAAGCCGTCAGTCAATGAAAAAGCCGCGGAAAGCCCCACGTCTTCTTGGATGGAAAGAGCACACGGAAGCCCGGTGTCTCGCCCTTGAAGCACGTGAGCTCGATTCCGGTAACGCGTCGGAAAAACCAGAGGAGATCGACGTGGTGCCCCTGGAACCAGATTTCTCCGCGGTTCTCCCTCTGTCCCCGCTGAAACCTCCCAGCGAAAAACCGCGTCCGTTTCTTACGATGGCCGCCCTTTATTTTAGCCCTAACCACCCATTACCACCTTTTTCTGAAAGCGCGAAACGATACCTGAGTTTTTTGGTTTTAGGAGAAGACGGTAAAGCGGTTAGAGAAGTTGACAATCAGGACGAATGCGTAAGGGTCGGTTGTCTATCTCTAGTTCGCGGATAAATATTCAAAAATGGGTGCGCCTAAGATTGATATTTATATCGGCTAGATTCACATCCTCAGAAGCACCTGATGGGTGTGAATAAATTCCATTATTTTACATTTCTTTATGACAGCCGAAATTTACAAGACAAGAAAATCGGTATCGGTCGGCGGTGAACTATGAAAGCTCGGTGTGTCGGTAATGTCAGTGTCCTATGGTAAATAACAAGTTTAGGAGCGCCTAAGAATTGCTATTCACCAGCGATTTTTATAACCATATAATTAATGGGCGCTCTATTAATTATAGAAATCGCTCAGCGAAGACGAGATCAAGATTTACGCAGAATAATAATTCTAGAAGTGCCTAGTTATTATTATTCTCACGACTTCGAGTTGGCAATGTCAGGAGCGTCTGAGCATTGACAATTCTCGACGGAGGAGAGCTACGTTAGATAGATCGCAAGGGTAGAAGCGCCTACTCCTTACGATCCGCATCTGATTTATCTGCCTACCATAGGAACGCCTATTAATAGGAAGAAAACCTTAGTTCTTGCCGATCGGGAACTTCCCAATCTCTCAGAGAGCCGATCCCAGCTCGAACTGATTGACAGGGTTGCCAGATGGGGCGTTGAGCAAGTCGCCCAAATTGCCAACTTAAGTCGCCCAACCTCAAATCTGTATCTAATATAATTCATAGCCAACATAGTAACTTAAAATTACCTAGAGAGTTCACTGCTGGGTTCGCGCCTAAATTTAAGAATAAGAAAAATTACGTAGTAATAATTAAAAAGTTTAATACCATTAATAAACATAAGTAAAAGAACCTTAAGTATGAAAATAAGTGTACATATGTCTATAAACTCTTAATTATAGAATTTATAAACTACATAAGTTATTCGGATTTTTTAAATATACATATTTTAATACTTTTTTGAAGATCATAAAAGGATATAGTATATGAAATGTTATGTATTTAACTTTTATTTAAATCTTTAAATACAATAAGGAGAATAAAATCACTTTAGGTAATAGTAACTACTATAACTAATACTGCCTGTTTTTACTCTTTGGTACTTATAAACTTTACACGTTTATCCACAAAAAACTTCACAAATATCGCTATCTTCTGAGAATAAAGTAAGAGTTTCTAAGAGACTCTCCTCGTTATTCTCATTATTTTCAGATACATCGATTTCTACATCTTTTACGCTTTTTTCTCCATCATCAGTCTTCATTTTCTTTGGATTGCTAGGTCCTTTTTCGCCATACATCGTCGCAGCATTAAATTTTAGTAACATTTTATCGGTATGCTGAAATTTACTACAACAATTTTTTTTATTGCTGAACGTGATTTTATAGACCTGCGCTGCAATGGAAGACACTAAAACTATGGTGTTGTGTGACGTCAGACGCTAGGCTGGGCAACGGACACCTGCTAGATGTGTGCGTACGGTACGCACAGCTATGAGCCTCTCTCGCCACAAGCCGAAATTTATATTTTTAAGTTTTATTACAAGCCGAAATTTTATTCAGATTTTAAATTATTAATTAATGAAAACTCTTAAAAATTTTATTGTAAACTCATAGCGATACTTACTAATATATTCTTAAAGTTGTTCCGAATTTTTTGGATGTCAGGTTATTTTATTCAATTAAATTAACTCCAAAATAACCAAAGGAGTGAATCGTAAATTAGAGTTAATTAATAAATCTTATCCCAAGCTATCTCAACACAGAGAGGGGTCGGAACAAGGGAGATCAATTAAAATGGATAAGACTCGCACTTAATATTTGAGAAATATCAATAAAATTTATTGCAGCATCACAGAGTAATAGAAAATGGGCTCCACCCTTTCAAGTTTGATAAGAGAATACATCCATTGCAATAAATTTAAAATCCATTTAGTTTTTAATACCAATTAAATATTAGAGTTTAGATGATTCGAAATCATCATTGTTTAATTTTAAACTTTACTAATTCGAATTATAACAGACAACTCGTGGTTGTAAACCGAAGACAGTGTCGATTTTGCTAGGAAAATTTACAATAACCTACATTGGATCCTTGTCACTTTTGCTTGGATGTGTCACACGTCAGAACCTACTATACATGCCCAGTAACAAGGTGTGGATTGAAATGAATTAAAATGATTTCGAAATTTTTAAAAACGGTATTGCTTTGAATTGAAAGCGTTTTCAATTTGAGTTAAATTGTCTACATTTTAATCCACAACAATTCTGCAGGATTGAATCTGAATTGAAATGTTAATAATTTTATTTCAAAGAAGGTATTAAATTGACTTCAGAATTAACTTGACTTCAAATGTATCATCCCCGTCAGAATTAGAACGTGTTCATTCTTGGCCGCAGGATTTAACAGGATTGAAACGAAAACAAACGTAAATTGATAAAATGAATTGAAATTTTTACGTTCAAAAACGACATTGTTTTGGATTAAAAGAGTTGAAAAATAGCCCATATTTCAACTACTTTCTATTCAGTTTAATCCACTCCTTCTTACCGAGATGGGAACCCACATAGGATCATGTACAGGTTCTTGCAAAGATTCCTATACAGGATTCTATACAGGATAATATATGGAAATTTTAAGGCGGGATAATCATGACCTCTAATTTATCAAGGTTATTACTTTTAAATTGTGACACAAACATGCCTAATTTATTATGGTACATCATTTCAGGTCAATTGATTAAATGCCGTTTCAATAATTCGAAAGACTAACAGAAATCTGACCCAATTAAGGCTGTTGGAGCAACGGGCGAAAAAATGGAAATCAACACACAAAAATGTCGAAATCTTTGGAAAGCCTGAAATCTGTCGAGTTATTCAATTCCCAGAATTAAGGCCCTAAACACTGTTTGAAGTGTCGTTTAGCCAGGGAGGGTTTTTCGATGGCACGACCAGGGCTAACTCGCTGTTTTTTGAAAAATTAAATTGCTTGGCTAATATGTAAAAGTTTTGGCAAGGGTAGACGCGGGTTACACCAGTGTACCGACAATATCTTTCCAAGTCCGTTTTTTAGCCAAAGAGGCACCTCACTGCACTCGCGGGATGATTCAATTACTGTAAGAATTTTTACAATTCCTATTAAACCTTAAAACCCGAGCACTTACGAAAATCGCGTAAAAAATTAGGTTGGTAAATCGCGTTTATTTACATATTTATAAAATGCTTCGAGAGTATAGCTTCGTAGACCTGTCAACAGTTTTTGCATTTCACATCGATGCCAATGATGACTGATGAAAACAATGCATTCGAAATTTGGTCAGGAATAGAATTCATTGCTTCCACAAATAGAATGCATTGTTTCCACGTTTCCACCAATCGTCACTGGCATCGCTACAAAATGCGAAAACAGCTGACATATCTGCAAAAGTACACTCTCGAAGCATTTTATAAATATGTAAATAAACGCGATTTGTTAACCTAATTCTTTACGCGATTTTTGAAAGTGTTCGGATTCTGAGGTACATCATAGGAATTTTAAAAATTCTTACAGTGACTGAATCACCCCGCGAGTTAACCGACAGAATGGCGGATAAGAGGCACTAATCTTTCTTCCCTGGAGAGTTCTCTAAACCAAAAGCTTATTAAATTCACCTTTCAACAAAAACACTTTCTTTTTCCCGAAAAGAGACACTAAGCCCAATTTCTGCCATCGAGAAACGGATATCGATGAAAGGACCCATCAAACAATACATCGTTACAATTTTGTCATGAAATGTACGACGTGAGGTGGAAGATTTGAGTCATTATACATGAAAATTTGTTTTCTTCAAAAAGCTTTAACACACTTAAACAAGTCCTACTCAAATTCAAATCAAACAATTTATCTGGTCGTAATAAAAATCAAAGTACACGCCCAAATAAAAATACAATTTCAGAATCTCAACTCTCAAAGTCAACGACAATGTAAATGAATCAAAAATACTTTCACAATTCACACACATGTGCCACTAAAGCAAGTCGAGAACGGTAGGCAAGAAAAGTCCGTCTTCCGTCTTATTGGCATGCAGGCGGAAATGACGTGGCTAACGAAACTAACAATCACCTATTTTTATTGCTGTACTGGCATTTGGCGATTGGTTGTCGTCCATAGATTATCCGACACTGATTCACTTCACTCTCCAAATTCAAATTATGGGACGTCCTGTCACCTCCTTCCTATCTGCTGTATTTAAGTGGAACGAACGACCAATAAAAAACTCTTCCTTCGAAATATTATAATAGGGCCAGCCAGCTCTATTAAATTTAGTTTAATAGAAAAATTGAACAATATTCGAATTAATACAAATTCTAATTTATCGAGATATCTCTACCCTAGCAAAAGCTTTGGATTGAAATTCATTTCGAACCAATCCGAAATTTTCTGAATCATTACGGAATTTGCATCCGAATCAAACAGTTTAATTCCGACCTAATCTGAAGGAAGTTTTCAATACGAATTAATTCGAAGCTCATTCAAAATCATCCGAACTTTTAATCCGAATGAATCCGATCAATCAGAATTAATCTGGATTTTTATTCCGAATGATTCGGATCCATCCGTATGAATCCAAACTTACAATCGTAATTAATCCGGTCTATCCGAATTGTTCCAAAAAATTCTGATAAATTCGGATTCATTCGGAATGAAAGTTCAGATTAATTCGGATTTACCGGATTCATTCGGATTAAAGGTTCGGATTGAATTTTAATGTGCTTCGGATTAATTTGAATTGGAAATTTCCTTCTGATTAGATCGGAATGAAACTGGTTCGGATACAAATTTCGGAATGATTCGGAAATTTTCTGATTGGTTCGGAATATATTTCAATCCAAAGCTTTCGCTAAGGTAGTTGAGTTTCGGAATTGGTTTACAGAGTCCACTTCAATTGGTCAATATGTCAATAGCCAACCAAATTGAAGTTGTTTAAATATTGATTCCGTATTCGACTTGTAGTTCTATTGAACTTAGTAATTTCTAATGAATTTTAGTGACTTTGTACATTTATGAAATACCATATGTTACAGTAAGCCAAATTTTCAGCACTTCAGTTTCTAATTGAAGGTTCAGATACGTAAGAGGATATAAAATTTTGCGATTCAAGCTTGATAACTTCTCATTGTTTAAAAATTTTTTTTTTATATCTTTAATTTCAGTGAATTCAATTAACACAGAGATTTTCTTTGAATCATATCAAAAATATTTAGAAAATGATTATTTTTGCCCTAAAAGGCATTTTTATATTTTATATTCCCTTATTGTATCCGAACATTTTCTAATATAATATTAATTATATAAATTTATTTAAAAAGTAACTTTTTTATATTTCTTTCTGAACTTAAGTTTCTACGTAAATGCCCTTTTTTTATTAAGAAATCAATAGAAAAGCATATGTGACTCAACGCGAGAAAAGGGACCTAACGCGCCAAAAATCGATTTTCTGTTTTTGACGGAATTTGGTAGTT
>JAUEJJ010019328.1:0-12858 GCA_032164275.1 Synergus coniferae | reverse complement strand
CCTTCACAAATAAATAAATGACGTTTGTCCAGTCGATATTAAATCTGGATACAAATTCAGGGTTGCAACGCAACATATGAAAAGAGCTAAATTTTATAGAATCCAAAATTCGTGCGTTACATTCTGTACAAAATTTTTCAAAGAAAACTAAAATATACTAAAAGGGAATAGTTGACCATCTTGAAATCCATTTTCTGAAAAATATCGAAACACGTCAACTTCAGAAGCTTATTTTATTCACAATGAAATTAGTTTTATAAATATTTGACGATTCTTAGAAATTTTATACAGAAAAAAGTTTAAAAAAAAAACACCTTTACTCTTGTAAAAAATAAGGGATGCAACCCTCGCAGATCAAACTGCTGTATTTAATATGGCCTTTCAATAACAAGCAATCTCCAATTGATTTGAAAGAGAAATTTTTGCAAAGAAACAGAGATAACGTGAAAAAACTGTTTTTGGGGGTGAACTTTGGGGGTGGATTTAACCCCTTCAAAGTGTTTATCGACAGATAAAAAAAATACGTCTCTTATTTTTTTGTCCTCTACAACATAGCAAAGTTCAATTGAAATCGGCTCCTGACACGTCCGAATGTTTCCTTGTGAGAGGTACGATGGTCGCTATGCAAATAGAAATATGAAAATATTAATTTTTCTCTATTCAACATTTATTATCAATTGTGTTGGATTTTATGTGATTCTGAAATACTCGTATATGCGTATATGAATTAATACAAGTTTGGTGCAGACAGGATTGGATAAAGATTTACAGAGAAGCTGTTGATAAAAAAAAAGGATTTTTTGACGGATAGGATTTGATAGTATGGTATAGCATGGAAGTCATATGTTATTTTTATATACATACACAAAACTCCCGTGGTAAGTCCAGCTTTGGTTGGTCGTAAAATATAGCGAGTGAATTGAAAGTCAGGGACGTATGTACTAGTGAGTTCCGAACATAAAAAACGCAATAACCGCTTAGTGTACTCCACAACTTGCTGATATGATACTCCTGACAAGGGGACTTTTAGGTCACGTTATTTTAGTTTTTGCCGATACTCCCCTCAATTGTAGATACCTACTAAAGGTTTTCTAAGGAAAAGCAAGAAGGCGCAATTTTCAGGCATTTGCGAGAAAAATACATTTAAAAAATTACGTGCGGATGGCCATCGGCTTGATGTAAAGGTCCCTCCAATGGTACGGTGGCTCAGCTGGTAGAGCGCTTGGTTGGTAGTCGCAAGGTTGCACGCTCGTTTCTCACTGCTTGCAAAGTTGTATATTTTCTTTTAAATTATTAATTCTTTAATTGTTTGTAGAATTTATATTATTAAATTAAATTAGGAACAAAGTGTTTCAAAAGAAATAATAATAGTAATAATAATAATAATAATAATACATAATCCTGATGATATAAATTATAAATAATAATTTTTCAGAATAAATTTTAATGTAAGCTAATAAATTCATCAAAGATAATTGACTATTATTCCTGTGTTTTATTTCTTGTATTTTGTAGAAACCATTTTGATTTCGTATTTAACATTGCAATTTTCATTTGAAACACTTAACACTTTGTTCCTAATTTAATTTAATAATATAAATTCTAAAAACACAACTTTGTAAGCGAAAAATAACAAAGAGGCAAAATAGAGATTTTATTTAAAGAAAAAGACTAAATAATCATTTAATAATTATTATTAAGGAATGAATAAATAAACAGTTTTGCATTGAAAAAAAAGTGCAGGCAGCGAGAATCGAGCGTGCAACCATGCAACTACCAGCCAAGCGCTCTACCACCTGAGCTACCGTACCGTTGGAGAGACCTTTACATCAGGGCCATGACCATCCGCACGTAATTTTTTAAATGCATTTTTCTCGCAAATGCCTGAAAATTGCGCCTTCTTGCTTTTTCTTAGAAAACTTCTAGTAGGTATCTACAATTGAGGGGAGTATCGGCAAAATCTAAAATGATGTGACCTAAAGGTTCTCTTGTGAGACGAGTTCGAGGCGTCTTGTCTCCCTGCCCCGCAGAACCCCTTACCTACTATACACTAGAGTCTAGACTCCTGGATTGCCTCCAGTTTTGGTTGGTCGGGAGGTATCTCTAGTAAATTGACCGCAAATTTATATCGTTGGTAAGAGGTACTGTGGTGCAGGGAGGCGGACGTCTCGAACTCAGTCCGTCTGCCTGCCCCACGGTACCTCTTGCTCTTACCTACTATGTATTTTAGCGCCAATTCTAAGAAGACATCAGGAATGGACATACTATGGGAGTCTAGTAGATATAGCTTTCATAATTTATTTAACAGATTTTAGAAACTTTCCAAGGATTTTGAAGGATTATAAATTATTTCCAGACATTCTTTGAGATTAATTTTCTGGATTTCTAATGATTTAAAGAGATTTTCAATAATTTAAAAAGATTTTAAGCGATTTCTAAGAATTTAAAGAGTTTACAAGAGATTTTATATAATATTTAAAAGATTTAGTGGAATTCATAAAATTTTTGGGAGATTTTAAATGAATTTTAAGGAATTCAAAGAATTTTAAAGAATTTAAAAAGCTTGTAAGAGTTTTGAGAAATTTTTATTTCTAAGTAATTTTTTAAGGGATTTGAATATTACTCATGGAATTCTAAAGGATTTCACGAGATTTTTATGTTTTTTAAAAGATTTTAGAATTTTGAAGGATTACAGAAAATTTTGAGAGATTATTAGACATTTTTTAATATTTTCAAGTTTTTAGAAGAATTTAAAGGATTTTAAATGATTTTGAGGAATTTTAAAAGAATAAATGAACATATAAAGGATTTCTTGGAACTGCACTAGTCCAGTTTTGGTTGGTCGGGACATATAGCGAGTGAATTGAAAGTCAGGGACGTATGTACCAATGTTCCCAACATAAGAAACTCAATAACCGCTTAGGGTACTCCCCACCTTGTTAATACGGTACTGCTGAACCGAGTTCGAGGCGTCTCGTTTCTCTGCTCTGCGGAACCCCTTATCTACTATATGTATATATTAGCGCCAATTCTAAGAAGATATGTTACGAATGGCAATCAAATCGTCTGAACACAAGGAATCTTTTTTCCCTTTACATAAACTTTGAATTTTGATTATTTGAGAACTTATAGTCAAAAAATCAACTTTATAAAAACTATAAATGTATATAAAAATTTTAAAATTCAATATTTTGAAAAATCGTTGGGCACGTTTTGAGATATTGGTGGTGTAAATATACCCTACAAATTTCATCAATTTATCTACAACTTTTTTCAAGTTATTTGTGGCGACAAGAAAAGGGGGACATCCATCCACACACACACACACACATACATACATCCGCACAATAAAATTCATTAGAACTTTGTATTAGACATTTATCAATTGAGGATAGTGTACTTAAATCATTTTAAAAATATTGGAAAATGTAACGACTACAAAGCTTCCTCTATGAGGAAGCAAAAACAACAATGTTTTGTATACAATAATGTCATTTTCACGTTTAAAATACTTGGTGGCGCTGAAAAGTTCCAATTGTTTTATTTAGGAGAAATAAAGAGCAAAAAATCAGCTAAACAGCTTTTTCAGCTTTCCTTACTTTTTCTTTTATTTTTCTTCTTTCTCCTGTGATGCTGCCTTTGTCTGTTGAATACTCTTTTGTTTTCTTCAATTGGCTTGAATAAACGAACTTTACTCTCTAAAGACGAAAAAACACGGTCCATTGTCTTAAGAAGGGTAGTCATTGCCATCAGGTTTTCTTTTCCCTTCTTCATGAACTGGCGTCCCTTTTTACGAAGGTGCCTCATCCAGTTTTGGAGATTCTGGATTTCGTTAAGAAGACGTTGCTTTGATGGAGCAATTTTCCAAAAATTCAAAATATTTTATAAGCGAAATCGTTCTCCTCTCAAACACGGTGGTCGGAAAGCGAAAAAAAGAGATATCCTGAACAAAAGTTTTGCAAATAAATTTTGAGCAAAAATTTTGGGACTGTTCTATTTCGGAAATTTTTATTTTAGGAATTTTCAGCCTTGGGAATTTTAAATTTTGATGATTTTCAATTTTGGTAAATTTAGGTGATCCCTGCAAAGAAATTTGAAATTTAAAGACAAAAAACTACATGTTTAAAAAAAGCATTCCTCGTTTAAAGTATTTGATGGCACTGAAAAGTGCCGATTGTTTTATGAATTTTATGTTTAGATATACAACATAGCCAGTGTTTAGAATTCTTTTCCATCACCATTCATTAATCATGGCATCTTTTTCTGCTGCCTCCTGCACTTGCAGCCTTTTTTCCTCCTCTTGTTGTTTTTTAAGTAGACGATATTTACCGTCCCACGTGGTATATGTGGTGTCCATTGCCAATTGCAGAATGGCTTCCACCATCAAATTCTGCTTCCTCTTTCTGATGGTAAGTGCTTCTTTTTTTACGAAGATCATCCATCCAGATTTTTAGATCCTGGATCTTGCTCACCAGATGCTGATTCGATGGGGCCGTCTTTAACAACTTAAAAAAATTTCGCAATATTTGTCATGACAAAAAAATGAACCCAAAAAACTTTAAGGTAGGAGCCCCCACTTATTTAAAAAAAGAAAATCGATACGACAAAAAATTCGATTCGCATTACGATGTGGTCCCTTCGTTATTGAACAATTACTAGGAAAACGAAACACGCAAATCCGAATCGGACCAAATAAAACAAAAATTGTTCACCTGGACAAACTAAGACTAGCCGCACATCCCGCTAATAAATAAATTTCGTCCGATATATGGTACAGGTAACGTAGATAAGTGAACCGCAAATATCATACATGAATGTAAATAGAATGATGTGAATATTATAAGAAAGTAGATGTATATTTTCTCTATTTTTAAGGGGGGAGAGATTGTTGTAAAAACATAAAAGGAAAAATCTATTTGCTATTGATATTAATACAATAATTAAATAAATTATAATAATCAAGTTCAGACAAGTGTAAAGGTAATCGCCCTTTGCAACCTTGGAAAATTGAACTTATAAATTCCTCAATATCTTTGAAGAATTATAAGTACAAACTTTACATTGTCATGAGAAGACTTACAATTCTACGTGTACTTGCGCAGTAGATAGCACATCGGGTTTTCGAACCGGCGGTTGAGGGTTCGATTCCTAACCGGAGCAAAGATATTATTAACACGTTGACTGCCAGATACATTTTTGATGGTTTGCCCAAGGCGCCGGCGTGAACTTTTCATCATGCGTCGCCGGTCGCCGGTGGCCCCCACGGCGCTGTTGCCAAGTCGAGTGCCGGTCACTGGTGACCCCTATGGCAATCAACGTATTAAAGTAGATACGGTACTAGTCTAATTACCCGCGAAGATTATAGGGGGCGCGTCAGTCTAAAGTTTGTGACACGCCCTTATAGAAAAGGGGGCAATTCTGAATAAATTGAAAGTTGTTCGCAGAGTATGTAAAGTTAAACACTAAATAAATGAAAGACGAGTTAGAAAAATTTGTGATACATATACACACACAAGTAAATACACAACATATATTGAATATAAGAATATTATATTTATTAATTGAATATTGTGTGCATAAACTTTGAGTAACCGAATTGTGAGGATAGACCTTAACGACTCAATGGTCACGCTCAGACTAGAGAGGTCTTGATACTGATCTGGCCCTCAGATCCTTTCTAGGTACATTTGTATTTATACTAGATCGTTGCACATCTTTCATAACATCCTTCCTCAATGATTAACCCTTAATGTTTCTAAATCGTTGCAAATTTAATACCCTTCCTCAACGATTAACTGTTACTGTCTTTAAATCAATCCACTTTGCTTCCGAAAAGTTATTATATTAATTTAATAGCATTGAGTGGCTTTGTTAACATGTTTGCTAACATGAATTCTGTTGGGCAATACTCATAAAACATTAAACCTTTATCTTTTAAATCTTTAATAAACTTAAATTTAGCCGCAATAAGTTTTGTTCTAGCACTGAATTTTCTGCTTGTAATTAATTTCAAACAACCGGTATTATCTTCAAAAAACTTAGTTGGTTCGTGTTGCGTTATTCCAAAATCCGTTAATAATTTTCTTAACCAAATTGCTTCTTGCAAGCCCAGCTGGCGGCTGCTCCATTGAACTTGAATAGTATCTAATCTCTGTTGGATTTTTTATCAATTTTATTCTGTGCCCAATCTGCATCTGCATACCCTATCAACGAATCACCATCTTCATTATCACTATCTCCGAGTTTAAGTTTTAGATCCTTTGAGCCCTTGAGATATCTTGCGACTTTTTTTGCTTTATTCCAGTTAGTTGAAGTTGCCCCTACATTGTGTTGGCTCAGGATCGAGACACTGGCTGCTATGTTAGGCCTTGTATTCACTGTAATGTACAGGAGTTTTCCGATAAGTCTCCTGTATGAATTATTATCCTCAATAAGCTCTTCGTTTTCTCTAATTTTTATATATCCTGTATCCAACGGGATTTTTGATAGTTTGTCTTCCTGCAAACCAGTTGAGTTCAACATTTTATCAATATATTGTGATTGATTGAGAATAAAGATCCCGTCTTTATCCTGATCTACCTGTATTCCAAGGTATTGTTTAATTTTTCCTAGATTTGTTAATTGGAAATATTTTCCCAAATTTTTTCCGATTTGCAGAATTAAATCCTTGTCTTTACTGGCTAATATTAAATCATCTACATAACTTATTAGATGTATTTTACCTCTTTCAGTTACTTTGAAAAAAATAACAAGAACCTACTGTTTCTTGAATGAAATTAAGTTTCTGCAAAGTGTTTGTTAATGTTTCATTCCATGATTTTGCAGCTTGTTTTAGCCCATAAATTGATTTATTTAATTTGCGTACAAGATGCTCTTTTCCCTGAACTTTAAAACCCTCTGGCTGCTTCATTAAAACTTGTTCCTTTAGATTACCATTTAAAAATACAGATTTAACATCATAATGATAAACTTTTAATTTTTCTTTACCTGTAATTGCTAAGAGAGTCCGGAAAGTACTTGCCCTCACAACAGGTGCGAAGACTTCGTCGTAGTCAACTCCGAATTTCTGCGAAAAACCTTGAGGTGCGAACCTTGCTTTGTATTTGGTCACATTACCTTCATTGTTTGTTTTTAATTTAAATACCCATTTGCAACCAATTACTTTTGCACTGGCAGGTGGCTCTATCGAAATCCAAGTCTGATTTTTCCTTAATGACTGCATATCTTCTTTCGCTGCTGCTCTCCATTTAGAACCATTTGGTGACCTTTTTGCTTCATTGTAGTTTGTTGGATTCTTGGTCTATTTCTAATGCCATACCTGCTATGTATCTGTCGGGGGGGGGGACCCCGAGATCGTTCCTGGTAGAATGCCTTACTGGAACTTGTGGGTATTCCTCCGTTTTTTCATTATCTTCTGATGATGAATTTTCTGGATCTGTAGAACTAGTTGGATTGTTGAATTCATTTTCTTCATTGGAATTGACACTTTTATTTTCTTCGATGTCCTGATTTAGCTGATCTTCTGCTTTTGCTTCATTGTCTATTGATTCATTGTGTGGTATCTGAATAAATGCTCATTTCTTCTATCCTTGAGGATTTCTTCAGTGATTTCTTCAGTGAGGTTGATTTTATCTTCAGTCATGTCCTTGAATACAAAATCTCGACTGATCGTGATTTTGTTTGTTCTTGTATCGTAATCCTTTTGAGGTTTCAGAGTATCCCACAAATGACAATTCTTTTGCTTTTTCATCCATTTTTCTTCTTTGTTCTTTAGGAATATAGTATGTGCCAGAACTTTACTTTCAAAAATGTACAAATCTTTAACATCTGGTTTCTTCGTAAACCATAATTCATATGGTGTCTTCGTTCGGCACTTTGTTGGGAGAAGATTTTGTAGATAATTAGCTGTATTGATAGCTTTTCCCCAGTATCTTTTATGCATTCCTGCATCCACTAACATGCATCTTGTCATTTTGCATAATGATCTGTTTTTGCGTGCTGCTACTCAATTTTGCTGGGGTGTATAAGCGATAGTGTATTGCATGCAAATCCCTTCCTCCTTCAAATAATTTTTCAGATCACTATTTATATATTCCCTTCCTTGATCTGATCTGATTATTTTTGGTTTCTTATTGAACTGTGTTTTTGTAAATTCAATAAATTCCTTTATTAGGGTCGTAGCTTTGCTTTCGAATTCCATTAGATGTACAGATGTACATATATCGACTGTAGTCATCAATGATTGTAAGTATGTACAATTTCTTACCTGGAGTCTCCGTTTCCATGGGTTCGCAAACGTTTGTGTGTATTAAATCCAAAGTTGCTGTTGTCTTGCTTCCTGATGCTTGCGGAAATGGTTTACAAGCTAATTTCCCTCTTACACAGCACTCACACCTTATTCGTACTCCGCAATCCCTAATCAGCTCACTTTCAGCGTTGATTTCGTGGGTTCATCTCTTGAAGGGTTTGAAAACCCAACTATCCTATTATATGAAAGGAAAGAATCAAATATCACAAGATTTAAGGCAAAATAATTTATATTTCAAACACTACACAATTAGAGAATTGCGTTTACAACTTCACAAGAGATGATCAAGTTTAAAGTTCGCAAAGATCTGTCTGTTCTTGGTACCGGGAAAATGTGAGTTTTTTAAAAGGTTAAACTTTTTATTTGAAATTTGTACATGGAATTTATTAATATTATTGCCAATAATTAAAAATTTGTAGTTTTTTATAGCTCATCTATGTTGTGCTGCAACTCTTTGCTTATATGCATCAATATATGAACTCAATCGGGGAAGTTGCACGTTTATATAAACATCCGGATTAAAGTGATGTGGGAGATCTTCACTCCAATAGTAAATCCCAATAAGTTTATTCATATAAATTAAAGGAGCACCGTAATCACCAGGACAGCAGTGTCTTATTTTAGTTCGATCAAGGGTGCAAATATGCTCATCTGTAATATGTAAACGACCTCTGTACCGATGTGCACACTCCCTATATTTTAATATCGGCACAACGATTGCTCTTAAATTGCAATGAAATTCAATTCTGAAATTGGAAAAAGATATGTTTTTAGATTAGCAATGCATGTTGACCATGGATCCATAATATATGATCTTTTATGTATTTAATATATTGATAACTTACGGTGGTTCCATGTTGCATCCCCAACCGTAAACAGTACCATAAGCACCTGGCGGCAAAGGTTCTTCGTGAATTTGTATGGGCCTTGCGATTTCATTAAGTCTAATAGCTGGACGAACTGTGAGTAAAGCAATTCCGTAGTATATCTGTCTTGATGTTGTATTGTGAAGATCACCATAAATGTTGGATTCATGGCCAGAATAAACTTTGTAGGCCGTAATATCGTCGTGCAAAACAGCATGGCCAATAGTTATGACGACGTATTCCGATAGTATAGCACCTGCACAATGATTTCTACCATTCTTTTTAATATGTACAACGAAGGGAGCTGCTCTAATCGGTACTATAGTGTTGATAGAATTGGTATTAAGTACACGTTTCTTGCGGACGTGAATATCTGATGTTTCCCCTGCAAGTATTAGATAAATTAATTTTTCAGATGAAAATGTTCACGTGCAAATATCGAATGGAAGGCAGGGAACAAAAACTCAAACATAGCGTACATTTTTATTCATGTTTTAAAGTTCATCTCAAAACTGGTAATACAACAGATAGTACTGGGAAAAAATATCGGCTGCCATGATTGGGCCAATAATAGAAATTCTTCGGGCTTGCCGGTGCTTAGCTTACCCTTTATTTGGGAAATTTTATATCAATTTCTTCTTTGAATATTTGTGATGAGTGATATCGATTCGAAACATTTAGTAACAGAGTAGTTGGTTGCAGTTTAATTCCGCTCCATCTGCTTGATAGAACTTTAAGACAATGAGCTCCTTTTCGTTTAAAACTAAAATAATTAAAACAAAAGTATATAGCATCGATAAAGGTAGCTAAGCGCTTGAGCATCCTGAAGGGCGTAAGCACTGTGAAGTGTGCAAGCGTCCCGAAGGGCGCAAGTGCGCGAAGTACGATGTGTTATGAGAATGTGACCACGAAGCGGGCAGATTTTTTCTATTGAATTAACCAAAAATTATAGAAAAATGTCACCCACTTATCAGATTTAGTCATTCAATAACAATTGATAATTGTTTAAACATATTTAATTAACAAATGCACTGTTTGGCTTTTAGACTTAAGGATGTAGTCTGGTAACTGGGTTTAAGAAGTCACATTTTTTTTCCGTACATATTTCGCTAGTATAATATATTGAAAGTCTGTTGTAAAAATTGGACTGAAATATGGAATATTTACGAAGCTACAACACATAATTAAGAGCGCTTCGTAGTTGCGCTGACAACTGTTCGGGCGATATTGTGTAAAAGAAGTGAAAAAAAGACACACAGTTGAAAAAGGTCAAAAAACAAGTTCAAGCTGCTGAAGAAAAAGAGGCTGAAAGAAAAAGAAAGGTGGCATAGACGATTAATGTACGTATGAGTTTTCTACAAAAAACCTTACTAAAACTTTAAACGCGTTTTTCTCACAACAACGTTTTTTCGGTCGGCCCACTAAATTAAAAATATTCTATTGAACCGATCAGGCTGAAATTTTAATACGTTGTCCTACACATCAGTAGCTATGGCAGGAACTAGGATATTTTTCCGTTCATTATTTTTTTATTTATAGCCAGATTTACGAGAAAAAAGGTGTGATTTTTTTACACGTCCGCCATTTTGTTATTTTGCACTCAGAATGAAAAATCCTACTTCCTGTCAAAATGACAAGCCTACAGAACAATAATTAATTTGAGTTTTTTTTTTTCAGATGTCCTGAAGTGCTGGAATCCAGTGGGCTAATTATATACCTTTTTTTTAAGATGCGCACTTTGGCCGTAAAAAAATAAAATATTGTAAAATAAAAGCAACAAAATGTTTTTGTACACTTTACGATATGAATAATAACATATAAAAAATTTGAAATGATTGCAATTTTTTTTTATAAAAAAAATCCCGAACACAGCTTTAAAAAGAGTATCAGTTACCCCACTACCCCCTTGAACACGTCATTTAGTATTGATAAAATCGAAAAATTTTGAAAATTGGCTAAATTACCGCGAGTCAAAGTGAAAAAGATTGGAATTTTACGTTTTCGAAAAATCCACTGTTTACCAATTACTTCAAAAAGTAAAAAAATTACAAATTTTTGCAAGAGGAAAAAAAGATGCCCTTTGAAATTTTCTACAAGTATCAGTCTTTAAAATTAAAAATTTCTATAATTGATTTTTAGGACAATATTTCTCAGGCTGAATCCATGCGTATACTTTTTTGGTCGCCGAATGTTCAAATGCTTAATGCACGATTCACAATAATTATTTTTAATTAATACACTTAAAATTCCGTGAGTTCATAAGAATTGTGGAGATTTACGACAAAGCATCGCTTGACACTAAATATAAGAGGCTAAGAGGAAGTAATAATTTAGTATTCGTTTCTACAGTATGGCTCCCAATGTTATACCAAGCTAGGCCCAATTGTAAATTTCATTTTGGGTCTTAAAATCTTATGATACTTTTAAGTAAACTTTTTAAAAACTTTCAATATATATTTATGGAAGAGGTCATTTTACTTACGCTCATCTGAGAAAGTCGTATTGACTCCTTGAGATAAAATGCTGGAAAAAATTGTAAGACTTAAAAATACTTTTCCTATCATTGCGTACGCTTACTTAAAGTTTCACGATGAAAGTCTTTGTACAAGTAAATGTTTTCGTGAGTAAAGTCAGCAACTAGCAGATGAAGGTCATAGTTTTATGTGACATATATCTTGTTTTGTAATATTTTTTATCACTTCACTAAATATTATCACGTGATTTTATTACTTCACGTGATTTATTACATTATATACCTAGTCGAAATATAAGATACAGTCTGTTCAACAAGAGCGTGTCCGCGGATTTTCGAAAACTATTAAAGATATTTGAAAGTTTTTTTTTTGTTTTATTTGTTTGTTTGTTTGTTTGTTTGTTTTTTTTTTTTTGAATGAAAGTACATTCGAAGGACTAATGCGCACCTACCTAGTACAAAGTTCAGTCCCCATCGTTATCCAGAATGGCCTGGCACCTTTTCGGCACGCTTTTTATCAATTTTTCGGCGTAGTCTGCTGGTAATTCTTGCCATATCTTCCTGATTTTTCGCGAGAACTGTTTCAGGGTAAATAAACGTTTTCCCGCAAGCTTCCTCTTTAAAACACCCGAGACATTCTCGATTGGATTCGCATAGAGGGACTGTCATGGCCAGACCAAAGTTGTTACACCATTTTCTGCTTTCCAAGCGGTGCAGAGACGGCTTCTATGTTTTGGGTCGTTATCCTCCTGCAGCATATTAAAAACATTTGAAAAAAATAAATTAATATAATATATACATTCAATTTCCGCTTATTTTTACCCCGGTTATATTCTGTGTTCACGGTTGTTCCCCCGCCCCGAAGCGTAGCGTCAGCCTATACGTATCCTCGAGGAGCTCGTACGCTCGTTATTCCTGCCCCGCAGTATCCCTCGGCAGCCTTCGAAGAACTTTTCAAACGATAAATATACCTGAGATTTTACCTGAATCCGCGTCCCAATTATTTGCAGCCCAGCCCCGAAGCCAGAAAATAAGCAACATTTAAGTGTAATAATATTATTTATATTATCTATATATATAAAATATATTATATATTATATAATATTATACTGGGTGCGCCATCTTTTATGTCGTTATGGAAACATTGAATAACTTTGACATTTGTCAACAGATTGACTTGATTAGGCATTTGTTTGAAACGTCAATTCAGT
>JAUEJJ010019307.1:0-12871 GCA_032164275.1 Synergus coniferae | reverse complement strand
ATCAACATGCCGTTCATCAACGACCAAGACGTTCCAATGAACTGGTTGAAGTGGTCAGAGAGAGCGTTGCGGAGAACACCAAAATGTCGTATCTCTGGTATCGTCACCGGCCACCGCGCTCAGTATATTGGCGTCAGTGGAACCACTTATTTTGAAGGATGATTTGCATTTGTTTCCGTATAAAGTGCAATTAACCCAAAGAATATTGCCAACAGACCATTAACGAGCTCAAGGCAAATATTCGAGCCGAAATTATCGTTATACCACCCGAGATGCTCGAAAAGGTAATGGAAAACGCAGAAAAAAGGGCACATTTTGCTGTTACCAATAAAGGCGGCCACTTAATTGATGTTGTTTTCAAAACCTAGTCCAAATAAATTGTAAACGACCAAATTGAATAAAAATACCTCATATATAGAAATCACTTGTTTTTTTAAAACTTATTCAATGTTTACATACCGACATAAAATATGGCGCACCCTTTATGCTTAACGTTTTCAAGGTTTTCAGATTTCAAATATTCAAAACGACGGATCCAATACGGTGGACAAATTTTGGGAAAAATCATTCAATCTTTTTAATATTCGGTATTCAGGAGTTTTCGAGGTCGCTGAGCATGAAACTAGATCAAGAGTCGTAGATTTATAGATTTTTATTTTTTATATTACACAGTGGCAAAGTGGCAGAGGCGGTGCTTATTTGCGAGCCGTCTTGCCCCTATGCCACGGTTGGAGCCTCTCTTTGACCAACCAAACCCAGGTACAGTGGCAGAGTCCGTGCTTTCTTGTGAGCCGTCTTGCCCCTATGCCGGGAATAGCCCCCAATACTCGTGAATATGAGACTCTGAGCTTCTTCTGCCATCTGAAACAAATCAGAGGATTCTACTCTACTCTGCCACACCAAATTCAAAAGGTGTATCTACAGTTTCTGAAATTTTATGCAGGACGAGAAAACGCGTTTCAAGTTTTACTGACAAAAATAAACATAATGTTGAGTAAAAGATGGATGTTTTAGACTAAGTAATTAAACATTAAATTTTCTATTGACTCAAAACAAAAGTTGGCATTTTTTGCTTTTTATGTATGAAATTGTACTTACGATAATATCAGTGATGTCGGATCTGTTTATAAATTTATTTTTACAAAGTTATTTTTAAAAACACTGTTAAGCAAGGTAAAGAATTGTTATACTGTAACTATTTGTTTTTCAATTCAAGGGAATTTACTACAAATGTACTTATACGTAAGCATTTATTTTGAAGTTAGAAATGTTATGCTTACCTTACCTTTAAAACTTTCTGCTCGCAGTGCATGCGCAAAAGTAGATACGACATTAGAAATGATCACAAACGTTTGATTATGAAAGATACGTAAATATTTTTCATAAAATAGGCATTCTCGCTACATATAAACTAATTATTAATTTTACAGGAAAATTTTGCAGATCATGAGGATCACGTCCATTATCATAACTCATTTTCGCCAAAATTTGTAGATTCGCCTTTTGAATTTGGCTCCAATGTTCTCAAATTTAGAAATGGCCTTCATAAAGTACACTTGTCCCTCACAAGGAAAATCTTTCCCCGTAAAAATAGATATGCTGCTGAACAGGTTAATCAAAGGTTATCTTATATCCCTTGATACAATCCAGAACAAATCTATCATTAGTAAGGTCTTTCCAGTTTTCGAAGATATACCTCAGATGTTTAATCGAGATTTCTCGACTGGATTTTATGACAAAGATTCGAAACAAAGATTGGTATAAAGTACTTACGCCTCTTTCGTGCATAATTCACCAGCATGAAGTAGTATAAGGAGACCAATCCCAGTGTATTGAACGTTGCCCCGTTTAGAGGGGTGACAGAATTAGGATTTTCACACGCCAACTGACGCGAGTGCTTATACGGAAAATGTTGGAATTACTATATCACCATAGTAGCAGACGACAAAATTATCGTCTGCTATCTGTCGTCTGCTACTACGGTGATGTAGTAATTCCTACATTTTCCGCACATACGTTCGCGTCAGTTGGCGTCTGAAGATTTTACTTCTGTCACCCCCCGAAATGGACGCCATTTTATGTTCAAACTACCATTGGTGATTGGTCTCCTTATATACTACTTCGTGGTCAGCAGTCTCAAAGCGGAAACGTTTCTCAATCATAAACAGATAATGTATCCCGTACATAAAGGAGAAATAAGATAAAAATAATAAAGGTTAACTGAATCAGATAAGTGGACGTGACGCGTTTTGTCTTGATTTTCTTTTCCAATTTTCTCAATTTTTTGAGAAATCAATCGTCTGAAATCTTTTCTCTCTTTCTTTTCTCATTTCTCATTTTTTTACTTTATATTTTACGAAAAAAAAAAAAAGAAAAAACAAAAACTATACTCTACGATGTGACGCAATCGAGCACAAAAAACATTATGAAGATAAAAGCAGAGGTGGTAGCACTTGGGTGCCTAGGCGGCGGTTTTTATTTTTTGGTACTCTAAAGTTGTTGTTCGTTTGAATCTAAGTAGCCATACTACATAGTGTAATTCTAATCCCAAAGAACTAGATTTAAAATATAATAATTGGTATATTCAATAACAAGGGTTGTTATTTCGTGCATATTTTCCTTAAAGTATTATATATAACATATTTTGCTTGATTTTTCTATTATCGTAAACGACTAATAATGAATTTTGTAATAACGTTTCTTCCGGTAAATATTTTTGAATATTTTTCGCCAAATAACACCAAATTTTGGATAATATTTAAAAAACTTTTTTAAATTTAAATTTTCTTTTATTAATTTTATTAACTTAGGGTAAGAGCACCAATTGATGGCAACTTCACCTATTGTTGGCACTCACTTCTAATTTGTTTAGAATAATAAGAAAATGCAAATATTTAACGTAGTCTATTCAAGATACTATTATGTGAGTATAATATGATAAAAAATTTAATTTTTCTTTTGTTGAAAGCAAATTAGAAAGGGGTGCCAACAATAAGTGAAGCTGACAACAATTGGTGCTCTTATCCTAATTTATGTTCTTTTTGCCTTTTGAAATAAATCTTCCATGATGCAATCTCGAAAAATTAAAAAAAAAATTTTAACTATTTCAGTAGAAAATTTTATCTCATCTTTCATATTTTAAAATAAAATGTACTAATATTAAATTATTTTATTTTTTACGACACAATAAACTTTTTACATTCTTACATCAGATTTTAATTTTGATAATTTAAAGACTTACAAATAAAAACATCATTTTTCAAAATTACAAATACTAAATTTCACCAATTTATCTTTACTCGTTCTCGAGATATTGCAGGGTTGCTAATAGCATTAGACACACACACATCCGAAAAAATTTTCAAGAAATCATATTAAGTATTATATATTCCCTTTGAAATATGTTTAAAAACACCTTTTTTGGGAAACTGGATTTGTTCACCACTACAAAACTTGCTCTATGAAAAAGCAGAACTGAATATAAAAAATCTGCCCGTTTCGCAGGCACATTCTCGTCAAATGTCGTGCTTCAGGCTCAGTGTTGCGTGCTTCGCACACTTGCACCTATCGTGACGCTTGCTCTCGCTTACCAACCTTTATCGCTGCTATATACTTTCATTTTAATTACTTTAGTTTTAAATGAAGAAGATAAAGAAATAGTATATTTCGATACTAGTGCGAGAATATGATTTAAGCCTTGTGTGAATGTTTGAATGAAGCCTTGTTTGAAAACGTCACACAAAACTGAAATCACATTCTTGCACATGTATCGAACTGTATTTTTTGTCACGACGTGTGCGAATTTTGATTTAGCATACGCTTTTTTGACCCAGCGTGTGCGAAATCGAGTTTCGCGCACGGAGTGTCAAAAACTAATTTATTTAAGGTTCTATCGACCATCCTACTGACAAAGAGTCTAACATACGTGTCGGTCTCCGATAAAAAATATTCTAGTGTTCAAAAAAGTAAGTAAGTAAAAGTAAGCGACGCATATTTTTTCTTTTCTGCAAATATTTGATGTTAAAGCGTAAAACCCTCCCCGAATATTTCACATGCAACATAAGTAAGTGGAATAATATTTGGACATAAAATTCGTTTTAAAAAAGATTTGCTTCCAAAGGGTAAATTTAATGTATATTTTTTTATATAAAAAAATATATATTTGTGACAATTTTTGGTAAGATTCGTTTTCTAGTGAAATAGAAAATTAAACAATACTCACTTTTTGTTTTACCAGAAAAAGTATCCCCTTTCTTTCACGTTTCATGTCCGAAAGATTTATTATGCATTCAAAATGTCTTGTTCTTCGAGCATTTTTTTTTGGAGTACCATGCTATGTCGCTCAATTGTTATTATTAACGAGAAAAGAAGTGCTCTGCACAAATTACTTACAATTTTGGAATCATTTCCCATTTTCTTAATTTAAATTTTTTTCCCCCTTTTAGGGAAATTTGGAAAGTATGGAAAAATAGAGTATATAAATTAAATTTAGCTTAAAAAATGATGAGAATATTAAGAAAAATAGTATATTGTATCACGACTCAGCACCACGTCTTTGACGTCCAAGGCCGAGTAGTATAAAGAGCGGCTGAGAACGTCAAATGTTTGTTCAATGGGGACACAATATTTTATGTAAAACGGAATAGTTTTCGTAATATATGTCGTTTACTTTTTTGAGTACTACAACATATTTCTAGGAAAATAAAATTGGAGGTAGATTAAATATAATAATCATAATATTTAAGGTATAAATAAGTATTTTATTTATTTACAGAATAGCTGGACATCCTTTAGCACAGAATGAACGTTGTCTGCATATGTTTCTACAAGAGTTAATAATCGACAAGAACTATGTGCCTGGGAAGATAAGGAATACTTAATTTGGATAAAAAAATTGTCAGTTACCGAGAATTACAGCAAGACATGATCTGAATTTTGTTACAAATTGACAGCAGAGTCGAAAAAGTACTGCTCACCAAGTCCATGAATTTCAGGAGATGGACTCTGAGATAGCATAGTGTTATATAGTGATCAGACCAGTTTTTTTAACTCATGGGTTAACAAAAGGGGTCCGACTGCTACATAGCGTAAGAAGCTATCTCGGAGTCCTTACTCAGGACTTTTTGCGCTAAAGCAGTTGACTCGTAAAAAGAAGCAGGCGACTATGTATAAGTTTTTTCATCACATTAAAATGAAATATATATATAAGGGATAGAAATGTGTCATACTGCATCATTTCATGTTTGGTACCACAAATTGGTACTGCCCAGACCAGAATAATATCTTAAAACCAAGTGATATGCTTTCTTCTCTTTTACGACCCAGCTACCTTAACTTTAAACATTTGCAATAAGAATAAACCAAATTATTTTCTAACTTACAAGATAATACAGTGTTATCCATTTCGTGGTTTCAAAACCGTAGTGCTGCTATTTGTCATTTGTCAAACATATCTTTGATTCCAAGCGTCATTTCATTAGTTTTTCGTCTGATATTTACGATAATGGATCTTTTAACCACCGAACAACACGACCATTTTTGACTTTATTGTACAAGTTTTCACGACGCTTAATTTCACGTATTGGTGACGTTAACTGGCCGTATAGATCATACTATTTGTCGTCGTTGGATTTTTTTTATGACGATACGTAAAAGACCGTGTTTATATGAATAATCCTTAAACTTTATAACACTTAAAAACTAACATTCGTTACGTTATGGTTAAGATACCGCCTGGAATGTGAAAAAATGTGGTCGGAAACTATCTCAAATAGATCAATTGTTGCGAAAAATCCCTGGGCGGTCATTGACAGATATAGTGTTTAACACATAATGTCGAGGTGAAAACTTTATAATAAAAAAAAAATCATAAAAAAATCTCATGTTATATGTGTTTTATTAAGGATTAGTTTGGAAACTACGAAATGGATAATCCCGTGTAATTTTTCGAAACATTACATTCCTCATACATTACTATTTTTAATTGAGTAAACGCACAATGGTCGGAAAAAAAAATCATTTGCCAAAAATAATTTTTTACTTGAAACCAGTATATTACTCTCAGAAATGAATAATAAGAGGAGCAATTAAGGAAAACAAACTATTATCACGTTTGCAATAAAAAAAATGTAAATGAATTAACAACTATTCCACTTCTATCGGTACAATATTCTCGTCTGCATTTTTGATTAGCTTTGGTTCATTTGGGGTCTTCAGTGGTTTCAAAACATCAGGATCCAAGCTGCCATCTTCTCGTTTTGGAAGCACCCGCTTCCTGGTAACAATAGAATCAGACGAAATGAAAAATTCATTTGTATTTTTTCTTGAAAATTTTCGCTATGCTCCTCTAGAGGCCTTGAATTCTTTGTTTCAGGCTTCTTGAGCTTCTTCAGAAAGTTGTCCGATAGGCAGCAGCATTGCGTTTTTTATTATAACAGAACCATGGATTAATATTTTGTGGAGTGAAAGAGGCATATGGTATCAAGAATATTTTTCTACATCTTTTCTGATAATAAGAAGTAAAACGCGAAAAATGCAGTTTGTTTCTTGTATTTTCAATGAATTCCTTGTCGCTTCCATCAAATTCAAGTGAAGATTTTATATGCGCCATTAGATATTCACATTGATTTTTAAATTCGAATTCCGCAATATCTCTAAACAATTCTTTTCTTTTAAATGCTATGATTTCTTGATTGTGTACCATTGTAAAAATTTACATTGAAGTTCTACATTTATTTTCGACTGCAAAATGATTTTTATGAATTAGTAAATTGTATCTTCATGAATATTTTGTTTAAACACTATTTTTTAACTTTTATTTTTTATTTTTGATGACTAAATACCAATACATATTTGAAATTTTTTTTGTTTGAAGTATCTCGACCAATTCGATCGCAGTGCCATCTTCAATCTGCCATTTTTGGGTGCCGAAAGCTTTAATATTGCGTAAATAAATAAAAAATAATAACTAAAAACAATATTGAGTAGCCGAATTCATAAACGTACATTAATTTTAATTAATTATAAACTTTTTGTGTGTTTTTAATGCAATTGAAGTTCGGAAATACCCAAAAGTTTCCGCGTTTCGCCGCAATTTACATCGTCAAAAAAGATACTTGGGAGCTCTATACATATTACAGTCAAATTTTCAAAACTTTTATTTATCAAGTTGAGATATGTATTGAATAATTTAATATAAAATTCAGTGTGCTGAAAACAACACATGTTATAAAGAGGTTTAAAATACAGTTGAAGCGCCGAGATTTTTCACTCGTATTTTTTTACGAAAATAATCTCTAGAATGCTTTATAAGTTATTTTCGAGTTACTTTCATGTTATTAGTGAAACAATTTCAAACACAAAAATCTGAATAGTATATTGTGTAATAAGTTCGGGAAGTCACCGTCAGTTAGTAAAGTAGTTCCTAAAGTGCGTATAAAATGTTGCTTAAACAATTTCACTGAGGCCTCCCAAAGGCTGCCAAAATGAGGAGAGTGAGGCGGTATGAAGTGCCAGCTTATCTCTTGGTTTAAAAGATAGTTTTTTACTTCTGAGTCATTGTAAGTTGTTTGAATAAACTCAAATAAATTTTTTAATTCTTTGTTGGCACCAACAAAATTTTGGCCATTATCAGAGTGGATTGTGCTAGCCTTCCCCCGGCGAAAAAAGAATCCTTTTTGGCTGCCGAGAAATGCTTCAGTTGTTAGTTCGCTGACCAATTCAAGATGAACTGCTTTTGTAGTAAAACATACAAAAATTACGACATATGGTAGGCTTTTTCCTTTTTCGCGTTTCTGTAGCGTCTTTCTTTTATAGAGAAAGGACCGCAAAAATCAACACACCAACGTTTAGAAATGGTCGAGAATACGAGAGACGTTGTTGATAATGTTACGTGGATAATGTTACGCGTGACATTACGACCATCGATTGGCCAATAGATTTCTCGTACGCCGTAGAGAGTTGCTTGTGTACCTGCATGTTTTAATTTTATGTGTTCTTCGCGAATGAGTAAGGTGGTTATGTGATGATTGCACGGTAGAACAATTGGATGCTTTTGAGAATTGGTATATTGGCATTTCGAAGTCTGCCTCCCACCCTTATAATTCCCTGGTCAAAAAAGGGGTTCAGAGATAAGTAACGGTATTAATTTAATCATTCGAAAGAGCAACCTTTAATTGTTCTGTTGGATTTTTTGTTTTTAAATTTTTCATAAAACGAAGGCAATATGCTACTACGCGTTTTTAGTTTTAGAGTTTTCATATGAGAATATCTTTCGAGCAAATCTGTATTGGTGGTCGACTGACCCTTTTTATTTTTGAAATTGTGAGCGCAAATACTGAGACTGGTTTATTTGATTGATCTATCGGAACTTCATTTTTATTTAATTTTGTTTTGGGCCACATGCTTTGGTCGTCATTCAACCAGGTTGGATCTTGCTTCCAAATTTTTGTTAGTAGAAAATCTTTTGGTTATGGACCTCGCGAAACCAGATCTGCGGGATTATCCTGAGTTGTTACATGTAACCATTCGTAAAGCTGCGAGATTGCATTAATTTTAACTACCCTATTTCTGAGAAAGGTTGCTTTTAACTCGTGTGCCTCGGCTTTAATACGGTTTAGGGTCATCGTAGAATCCGACCAAAAAACTTATACCTTCGAAGAGCTCGTCAAACGATAAATATGTCTGAGTTTTTACCTGAATCCGCGGACTGATTATTTGCAGCCCAGACCCGAAACCAGAAACAGAAAATAGTCGGCACATGAGTGTAATTGGATTAATAACACTGCCGCGCATAACTCTAAATTCGGTAATGTGACAGTTTTTATAGTAGCGACGCGCGATTTGGCACATATGAAAGCGCGCTGGTGTTGACCTTTAGAGTTTGTGCAGCGCCCTCTTCAACTTTTCGTTGTTTCTATGGCAACCGTGTCAAATCGCATGAATGAGACAACGTCTGTGGTGAGAATTTGGTGAGAACCAAAGATATTGTGAGAACTCAAGGGAGCCAAAAGATTCGCCAGGCTAGCTGAGTTGAAAAGGAAATGAGACTTGGAAAAATGTCGAAAATAAACAATGACAAGGGAAAGAATTTCGAAAATTAAAATGAATGAATTATTTAATTTTCCATAACTCTTAAATTCCAAAAATTTATATTCATAAAAATTTTAAAAAGGCGAATATATATATAGGTACTTTATTTATAATTATTTTAACTAATACATTTAATTAATAGATTTATAAATTATTAATACTAACGAGATAGCGAAAAAATACCTATCATATTCAGTAATAAGATGAAAAATTTAAATTGCAAATTATAAAATTGCCAAAAAATTGAATTAGTTTAGATAGTAGGTAATGAATTATTAAATGTAATTAATTAATAATTAATTAAAGAATTTACTTAATTATTTGAAATAAAATAATTTTAGGCAATATTATTTTTTGATAAATTTGGATTTAGGGAATTTAAAAATTCGGGCATTTACAATTCGGTAATTATATTTATATTAATTTATTTTGTTAGTTACATATTATTTTCGGAAATTTTAAATTTTGGAGAATATAAATTTCAATAATTTAAAAGTTTATAAAAATTAAATAATTTGTCAATTTGTATTTTCGGAATGTTTTTCAATTTTTAGTTCTTTTATATCTTACTTCTTAAATGAAGTCTTTCGAATCATCTTCTTTGAGGCTAATAAAAATAACTAAAAATAAGCACATAATAAATCAAAACAATTACAAAAAATAGTTTTAATAAATATTAATTTATTTTTATAAAAAAAGATTGGGTCCAACAAAATATTGTATTTATTATTTTTATTAAGAAATTAATATTTATGAAAAATCACTTATTTGATTCAGGATTTTTTTAAATTCGAAGATTTTTCAATTTCAACATTTTTCTAATTCTTATGGAGTAAATGACAAGCTCCGGCTCGCAAGCTCGATGAAAAGTAGACGGTAGAAAAATTGAGTGAAATTTGTTTCATTTTTATGAGTACTTTTTATGCTTATTTTGTATTACAAAACGTACATTAAGTTTTTAAACAGATTAACACATATATTAATAAAAATGCACATTTTTATTACCATTAATATTAAGAATAATAGTACTCTATGTATCTGTGAGAAATTTGCCCCTCCCCCCCCTTTTTTTCTCAAATCGCGTTTTTTTATTGTACGAACGTAAATTTTAATAATATTAAGATAGTGAACAATTTTAAGTATAAGAGTCTCTTGTAAATTTTTAATATTTAAGAACAATATTTTGGAATCATTGTATACGGATATTATTTCTAACCATAATAATGTAATGTAGAAGCATTATTCAGAAATTGAAGAGACCGCCTGCAAAATTTATTGCGACTAAACTTTTCTTCTATTGTTCGACATTGGGTTGAGTCAGTTTTTCTCTGTGAGGGTCGAGTTCTAAACCATCCAGGTAACAGAATTTAAAATTTACAAACGTTTTTCTTTTAATTTTGATATTAACTATTTAAAAGTTTCAAATTTGAAGTCTATAATTTTTCACGATCACGTGTATCTAAAAATTTCCTTAGAAAGTTAAAAATTACTGTTTTAAATTTAAGTGAAATATTCTACTCTGCTATTCTAATAACTGCGCCCTAAATTGTCCTTATCTGCTTATCTGTCCTAATCCGTCCGGGGATTTCCCAAAATAAAAGTACACAATTCAATGAATAATATATTTCTTTAATTAATTCTTGTAATATTGAATAAATATTTCTAAATAATTAAAAATAATCACTAATAAAAGTTGTTCATCAATTATTCTTAATAGCATTTGAAGCAACATGCATTTATTTGTTATTATTATTTATTTAAATAACATCTGCTTTCAATTTTATGTGCGAAAAATTCTAGTACTATAAATTTTATAACTCTTACAGCATTCGTTTCTAGCCCTAAATTTTCTGAATAAAAATTAATGAAATTATGGTATTTAATGAATGTTTTATTTTTAGTACCTCTCTTTTGGAAAATTAAACATTTAATTGAAATTATTCTGCAGTATAGTTTTTAGTATATTTATTATCTTCATTGTATACTTCTACAAGTTTTTACAATATTCTTTTGCCCCCTTAAATTAATTTAGGAACAAAGTGTTTCAAATGAAAAATTCAACGTTAAATACAAAACTAAATGATTCCTATAAATTTAAAAAAGCAAATTAAAAAAATTCTCAATTATCTTTAATACACTTATTTTAAAAATAATTATTTATATTGTAGAATACGAATACAAAAAATGTCATTTTTATTAAAAATAATTATTAAGTGGCATAATTGCTGAATTATAAAATTGAGCTGCCGATTCGAATAAGAGCGAGAATAAGGGCACAAAAAAGTATTTCGCTGGGAGTGGAAAGACCCCAGGAGGCTTTCAAAAACGTTTTCGAATTTTAACGTTTCAAGTCTATATTTAGATGTGAAATTTTATTGTGCATTTCTTTTCCTCTAGACAAAAAGTTGTAGCTCTTTTAGTTTTTTATTTGAAGCCAAAAAATGGACTTTTTTGAAAAAGTCCATTTTAAAACGTTTTTCACATTAACTCGTGATTAGTTCTTCAGTTTTTGGATTTTTTAAATGAAATTTTAAGGGAACGTGTTTTCGGGTGTCCTTCGATTGGTAAATATATACATTTAAAGGACTGATATAACGAGATATAAATTTTTAATGATTTATAAAAATTCTTTGATTATCCTAATTATATTTTCATTAATTTATAAAAATTATCAGTTTGAAAAAATGTGTATTTCAAAAACTTGGACTTCGCGCCATAGAAAACGTAGCGCCAACTAGCGGCATGTGGAGGCTGAAATTAACTCCACAAACAGATATTGGCAAACTGAGTTATTAATTTCATATTATACATATATGTAATAGAATATGGTTCTATGTTTGAAACGAATTAATCTCTGATAACAGGCAGAATTGAAAGTTTGAGGCTGAAATTAACTCCACAAGCAGAACAAGTAGCGCCAACTACCGCCATGTGGAGGTTGAAATTCCTTGCCGCATCTAGGGTACTAATCTACTAATATCTTTGAAATTATACGAATACATTTTGGAGCGAACCCAGATATTTAATGGAACGCGTTTATACATTCGGGATTTTGATTTTTCGGCAAAGAAAATGTTATTCCGAAAACGGGATTTTTATGTTTTACAGGATTTTTGTGTTTCTCTATGCTTAAAAATATTAGTTTTATTTTTATTCTAGCTATTCATTGCAGTCTCGAGATTTTGAAATATCTTAATAGATTTTAAAAGTGAACATATAATATGTCACGAATTAATCTTACCAATATTTTTGCTAATGAAAAAACCTAAAACCACCTGTCTGATTTCAAGTCTAATTTTTTATACTAGAGCTGAAATACACATCACGCTTTGGATTTCTAAACCTTTGCTGTTTTTTTTCATTAAATATTTTTGTCGATTTCTGAGGTAATTACACAATTTTAATAAGTATTATTTTCTAAATTTATAACCCTACTTAAAAAGTACCTAAGAGTATGTAAATATTTCTTCCTTCTATTTAGCATGCAGATAATACAATTACAAATATTGGTTTTATAAAACCATCGCAAATTCTTTTAAAATAATTAGTTGAAGCATGAGGCAGTGTCAACCTTTTATTCCATAATTTTTTTCTGTAGTTCATTAAAACCTTTAAAATACCTAAAAATCCAATGAAATTTCATGAAATCCCTTGAAAACTCTTTAAAGTTTCTAAAGTTGTAACGAAGTGGTTTTCCACCTCTTATTCAATTTATCCCTGCGGACGCTTCAGTCAGCCAGGGTAGAGATTTAGGGATAAATTAAGAACTCGGAATTTTAAT
>JAUEJJ010019223.1:0-12904 GCA_032164275.1 Synergus coniferae | reverse complement strand
TAGGAAATTTATGTTAACACAAAATATAAGAACAATTGTATATTTTGTATCGAAGTTGGTTGTTACGATTGTAGAAATATACCATAATTATTATTATTTGTTATTATAAAATTGTTAATAATTTTATTAAATGAAATTATGATATTTAAAAAAAAACAATTTTACTTCTACATGATATCTCTTATTTTTAAACTCTTTTTAAAGATTGAATCATTTTATTTGAAAAAAAAATTATGATAAGAAAAAGCGTAACGTCAAAAAGCTCCACAACCCTTAAAAATAAATTTGTAACTTGAATACTTTCAGAAGTTCTTTTTTTTATAGCAATGAATCTAACTTTAAGAACAAAACACAATTTTGAAAATATTTAAAAAAAAATAAGTTTTTTCAAAAGTTTCCTGTATTTGGAGAATTACCCATATATTTCAGAATTTTGCACAACTATTCACTTGTAACGAACTCATTACGTACAACGCAGGTTTAAAGTGTAACGCCTTCGAAAGAGAATGAAAATTTGCCTGATTCAGGCTCTGCATTTATATTTATAACAATATTTTTGAGTAGGAGTTTAACTCCTACACTAGGCGTTTAGCCAATCAAATTGCTGACGGAGTACAATTTTATGTTCGATTAACAAATAGAAAAGTAGGTCACATTGCTCCGCCTACAGATTATGAGTCACAAAATGAGTCATTCGATGATTGACATATCTAAACATAAAAAGTCCAAAGTCCAATCAATTTCCGGTCTAGCTGGCGCCAAAATGCAATTAATGATACTAAAAATAGTACTATGATTCATTATCTGATCTAAAAATAGCGATGATCTAATATGTATCATACTACTCAGTAGAGTTACATATCTTTATCATAACATTTATATGTACTTAAATCTATATGGACAGATAGGGGGAGAGAGAGAGAGAGAGAGAGAGAGTATTTCATTTAATCTAGTAAATTATTCTTTTTAATCGATTATTAAGAATAATTCATAATTATTCTCATACATTAATTTAAAATCTTAAAAGAATTCAAACTCATTTAAATTCTCCCACGAGATCCGCCATGTTTGGTAGTGGCATTTACTTCTAAAGTTGACCACTACCACCACTACATTACACCGATCTGCTGCTCTTCTCCTTCGTTCAAGCAGGACAGAATACGCTACGCACAGAGGTGGCGCTTGAGTGGAGCCCTCTTATACTTTTGATTCTGTTCAGTAGTACTTTCATTTCAAATTTTTTTAGATATTTAAAAATATTTATTGTAATGTGTACTTATTAGAATTATTTAAATTCAATATTTAATATTTTTGCGTGTTTTCCACATTAATAATTTATTTGGAATTTTGTATTTATTTCGCCACCTCTGTGCGTGGCCTATTCGGTCCTGCCTCAATGAAGGAGACGAGCAGCAGTCCGGCAGAGTGCCGCGATCGTCGATTAAAATTCAACTCAGATACGATTAAACATTTTTAATCGTATCTCGGGAACCCCTGAAGATTTTTTAATTTTCTTCAGATTAAATTAAAGGTAAGATTTTAGGCTCTATGTCGTATAATTTTCAGATTTTTGCAACAATTTTCCTAAGTCCTGATAGAAGTTAAAGTCGAGGTAGAAAATTTGAAAATATCTTGCATTTTTTTTTAAACTTCTCACGTATTGTATGCTTTTCAGGTCAAAAAATCTGTTCAGCATCACTAGACGTGGAATTGCATAAGCTTTCCAACTGTTTTTTTAAAAATGTTTTATCTCTTTTGTTCACTGAGTTATCGTAGTTAAAGGTCAGCAGTGATTTTTAATAGTGCTTGCACCAGTCGTACTAACAATTTCCGACGGTAGTGTACGTAGTACTCAAAAATTCGAACAATTTATCCTTATGACTTCTTTCGATGAAAAGATAATTGTCAGACTTATGACATTTCGAAAATTCAAGAAAACGAATAAAATTACAATTTTAAGCTAAACAACGCACAATATGAAAAAAGTCAAGAGATAAAAAATGTTTCTTTTTGAACGCCTAACAGGAATGGCATAAAAACTTTTTGAATTTTTTTGCAAAATCGAAAATTCAAATTTTGAGCCAAATAACGCGAGATACAGCAAAAATGAGGGAGTACTTCCGAATAGGGAGCATGCCTGATTTCCTTCAAGCTCCGTATATCTATGTATTTTGATGCGCTGATTACGATACATATTTTTTGTTCCAAGCATTTTTTTCTGCAAGTGATAGTTTCCGAAAAAATCAATGATATATCGATTTTCATTAAAAAACCTATAAAATCATGGCTTTCAGTTTTTTAACAGCCAATATGCAAAATTTCACGAAATGTTTCCAATTGGAGTGGTAGGTGACATTTGGAATGGATGACATAAAATGGGTATGCGGTGAAGGAGGTCGGTATGCTTGCAGGAGGGGTTGGCATCTTTAGTAGCGCCCCTTGCGGGAAAATGCGAAACCCTTGAATTTTCACAATATGGCAGTCATGTCATCATGGAAACAGTGCTTACAAAAGGCTCACTACGGGCGCCGCCATTTTTAAAACTTGAATTTCAACGCTTTTCCGCAAGTGTTGAAAGGAGGGCGCTACTAACGATGCCAACCCCTCCTGCAAGCACACCTACCCCCTTTACAATGTCCGTTTTATCTGTAACCCATTCCTATATGTCACCTACCCCTCCTGCAAGCACACCGATCCCCTTCACCATGTCCGTTTTATCTGTCATCCACTCCTCCTGCAAGCACATCGACCCCCTTCACCATGCTCGTTGTATCTGTCACCCATTCCCAAATGTCGCCCACCCCTCCTACAAGCACACCAACCCCCTTCACCATGTCCGTTTTATCTGTTACCCATTCCCAAATGTCGCCCACCCCACCTACAAGCACACCGACCCCCTTCACCATGTCCGTTTTATCTGTGACTCATTCGTAATGTCACCCACCCCTCCTGCAAGCACACCGACCCCCTTCATAATGCCCGTTTTATCTTTCGCCCATTGCTAAATGTCAACCACCCCTCCTGTAAGCACATCGACCTCTTTCACCATGCCTGTTTTATCTGTCACCCATTTCTAAAAGTCATCCACCCCTCCTGTAAGCACACCGACCACCTTTACCATGCCCATTTTATCTGTCACCCATTCCTTAGTGTTATCCACCACTCCTATTGGAAACATTTTGTGAAATTTTACATATTGGCTGTAAAAGCCGAAAACCATGATTTTATAGGTTTTTTAATGAGAATCGATATATCATTGATTTTCTCGGAAATTATCATTATTATAAAAAATGTGTATTTCGTTGAGGTCTGGAACCTTTGTTTGCAACTTTTTTTGAAATTTTGCATATTACCTTAGGTAAACGCAAAAACAATGATTTTTTATGTCTTTTTTTATGGTTTCACCATGAAAATCGATTAGTCGCCAATTTTCACTATCACATTCGTAATCAGCGCATCAAAATACATAGGTATACGGAGTTTAAAGGAAATCGGGCATGCACCCTATTCGGAAGTTTATCCAAAAATGATAAGGAACATAATTAATGGTCTTTAAAAGATTTACAAATCTTCCTTTGACCATTTTTTGATAAAGTAATTAGTTTTCGTTTTAATCGTGAAAACTGTTTTTAAAAAATAAAAGATAAAATTTTCCCGCCAAAAAACGTGAGATATGAGAAAATGTTACAAAAATAATATGAAGCATCGAAACTCGACGATCAAATATTCCAGAACGCGAAGCGCTGCAAACAAGTCGCGCGTTGTAGGCGCGCTGAAATTTGTTAACTATTTATTTGTATCTATTATATGGAGAACAGGGTCAAGCGCGAAGCACGAAGTTTATGTCAAATATCGAGCGCGAAGCGCGAGTGTCATGATGAGAATGTATTCCTTATGGTCAATAGAACCTTGAGTAAATAATTTCTTCCCTGAATTTAAAACTAAAATAATTGAAACAAAAGTATATAGCATTGATAAAGGTAGTTAAGCATGCAAGCGTCCAGAAGGGCGCAAGCGCGCGAGGCGCGCAACACGGAGCGCGAAGCAACTGGCTAGGACTCTACCAAATCCCAATCTTTTCTTCATGAGTACTAAATAAAATTCTTTCTTCAATTTCAAACTTATGCTTTAATGTCCAAGCATTATTAATTCCCAACTCGTTGAATTTGAAATTATTTAATATCAGAGTTATGAATTCAAAATTGTTCAATTTCAATTTATTCAACTTTAAAATTTCTTCAACTTTATCAAAAGATATTGACTTCCAGAGATAAAAGCTATGTTATTACCTGCTGGTTGTACTGTCGTTGCAAGAAGCTACTTTGCTAATTATATTACCAGTTTACTTTATCATTTGTTTTAATTACATTGACATTGTTTTTGTCTACATAT
Organism: Synergus coniferae; assembly: GCA_032164275.1. NCBI lineage: Eukaryota > Metazoa > Arthropoda > Insecta > Hymenoptera > Cynipidae > Synergus > Synergus coniferae. Next base: position 8,512 of record JAUEJJ010019223.1, on the reverse strand, counting down.
TCAAAGGAATATTGTACTGATAATGTTATCATCTTACAACTGTTTTCAAATTATGTGTGCGAAAACTTTGAAAACATTTAAAATTCATTACTTTTGTTTTGAATCATTGTTTCTAATATATAGAATTACAAAGAATTGGCGGAGAGCTGAAATCTCAAGCCAACCTAACCAATTGTAAATGTATATATAACACATGTCAACAACAAAATATTTTTTGGGTTTCTATTTTAATGCATAAATTCTGATTATATGCATCGAAAAGAACCAAAATATTCGTTTTTGACTTCTAAAGTTTGCTTTTGTCTGTTTTACGTCGATAAATGTAAGTTTTGAAGTTTTTGGTTAATTGTATAAGCAGCAGGTGGTTACAGAAGCAAACTTTAACCAAAAAAAACTATTTTTTCCTTTATTAGTTACGTAAAAAAAATCAAAATTTGATATATAAAACTTGGACACAAAATTTGTGTTGATCGGTGTAATTTTTTTGTAAACAAGATTTAAACTCTTCAACTAGATAAGTATATCGAGAGTTTTAGTACTCTTTAGAATTTGCAGGAAAAAATATTATTATGCTTTTTTCTTGATTGGCAATATAATTGATAACAAATTCTTTTCTTTTTCCAAGGTACAGTTACAATTAATTGCAATTTAAAAAAATTGAAAGTAGATAATTTTGTCATTAATTTCAGTGATAATTGCTGCACCTTATTGCACTTTTACAAAATTTCAGTGTCGAATGAAGTTGACGCGCTGAATTTGCTGGCAGAATTATGTGTTTGTAATTTCTTAGAGAAACTGAAATTAATTTTAACTGCACTTTTGAAAGAAAAAAGGATTTGCCTTTAATTATATTGCCAATCAATAAAAAGTATAACAATATTTTCATCTGCAAATTCAAAAGAACTCAGCACTATGAATAAATTAATTTTATTACAAAAAAACTTGTATGGTAAACCTTTGCAATTCGTTAATTTTGCTGGAACAATTCACTTATTATTTAGAAATTTAATTTTTAATCTAATAATTTGTAATAATCATAAATAATTTATTATAAACTTAAAACAGTCTTGTCCCTGCTACAAAATCAAAAACAGTGAAAAATGAAAAACGAAGCCTATTATGAATAAAACCAGGGTGGCCACCACAAGATTCATTTTTTTAATTTCTCTGACTTTCCCTCACTTTTTCAAACAAATTTCCCTGACAGAAAATTATTAAAAATACGAATAATTTTAAACCATAGTGCTATTGAAAATTCTTAAAAATTTCACACAACGTCACATTAAATCTTTTCAAAATCCATAAAATCTTTTAACATCTCTTAAGTTTAAAAACTTTAATATTCCACGAAAAACTTTAAAACCACTAAAAATTATTTAAAATTCGTAAAAAACCTCAAAAATTAATAGAAACCTCTTGTAATCCTTAAAAATTTTACGACAACTTTTGAAATCTCTTAAAATAATTCTAAGAAACATATCATACAATTTATTACCATTCCACGACAACCTTTAAGATCCCTTATTTCATTAAATCCTTTAGAATTTCTTAAAATTCAACGAATTTCTTAATATTCCCTGAAACCACTTCAAGTTTCACTACTTTTTTAAAATTTCCGGGTGTACTTCCGAAAACGGATAACCTCTGATTTTCTTTAAACTCCGTATACTTGTGTATTTTAATGTTCTGATTACGAATATGATAGTGAAAATTGGCGACTAATCGATTTTCATGTTAAAACCATGAAAAAACCATAAATTCTTTTTGGTTTTTTGCATTTATCTCAGTTAATAAGCAAACTTTTAAAAAATGTTTCCAATAAAAGTTGTAGATCTCATTAAGATACACATTTTTTTGTTTCAAGTTTTTTTTCCAACAAGTGATAGTTTCCGGGAAAATCATCTCTTTATCACTGTTTTCATCGTATCTTCATTGGTTTCAGTTTGATACATACTATATGTCTTCCTCTTCCCTTTCACCATTTTTTTTACCATGTCTTCCGTTTCCCCTTTACTATGATTTTCCTTTACCATTTCCCTTTACCATTTTACTGTACTATGTCTTCCCTTTCATCATTTTTCTTCACCATGTCTTCCCCTTCCCTTTCACAATTTTTTTTATCATGTCTTCCTCTTCCTCTTTTCCATGACTTCCGTTTCTCTTTACAATGATTTTCTTTTAGAATGATTTCTCTTTACTATGTAAAGAGTTGTGGTTAATGGATCTTTTTTATTAAAATCAATCTATCTCTAATTCTCTCGGAAACTATCACTCGTAGAAAAAAATACTTGAAACAAAAATATGTATTTCGATGAGATCTACAACTTTTATCTGAAACATTTTTCAAAATTTAGCATATTAACTGAGATAAACGCAAAAACCATGACTTTTTATGGTTTTTTCATGGTTTCACCATAAAAATTAAATTTGGGCAAATTTTCACTATCATTTTCCTAATCAGTGCGTTAAAACACATATAAGTGTACGGAGTTTAAACAAAATCGGAGGTTATCTGTTTTCGGAAGTTTATCCAAATTTCCCAAAATCATTTAAAATACTTTTTTCACGAAAAACTTTAAAATCTCTTAAAGTTTCTGAAAATCTCACAAAATTTCTAGATACCTCTTAAAAATTTTTTTAATTCCACGGTAACATTTACAATTCATTAAAATCTCTTTAAATCATTTGAATGACAAAATTTCTTTACATTCTTACAAGTTTCTTAAAAACGTTTAAAATTTCACGAAATTCCTAACAACATTTTTAAATTCCACCACAATATTTAAAGTCCTATAAAATCCCATAAATTCATTAAAATCTCTTAAAATTGTAGGAAATCCTTTAAAATCTCTTCAAAGACAACATTTTTTAAACATCGTGAAAATCTTTTATATTCCCTTTAAATACCTAGAAACATATTAAAATCTCGTTTGAAATCTTTAAAAACCTATAGAATCTGGAAAGTTGATAGCGACGCTATACATTCTTGTAAGATTGCTATGCATTCCTTTTTTATCAAGATTATAGCACAAAGTTAAAAAAATAATGTTGACATTTTATTTTCACACGGTCCGAGTAGTCTTTGCACAGTGATAAAAATTTAAATAATCAATTTAAAAAAAAAAAACTAAAAATATGTTCCGGAGATGTCGAGTTATGTTGAATACAGGGAAAACAGTTTGATGAAAAAAAGTTAACTCAGTTTTGAGAAAATTAGGTTTCAGTTTTGAAGTTAAAATTTTATCCCATCTGAAATTTGACTTCAAATCGCAATAAAAATTTAATTTTCAATTTAAAAAAAAAAAGAAAATATATATGATCCCAAGATATGGATATGTTGAATACAAGAAAAGAAAGTTTAATCAAAAAAATTTATTTACTTCCCAGGAAATAGAGTTTGTAGGAGACGAAAAAGCGCGTGAATGAATAAAAAGTAGTTTAAATTGATTTTGGGACTCAAACGTGAAACATTTATTTAAGGTATTATATGAAGTTTGGGAACAGGAATATGAATAGAAAAGGGTCTTAAAGTTTCAGAAAATAAAATAGTATGTCTTTTTATTAGAAAAGTAGAAAAGTGTGAAATGAAAAATTGAAGCCTTTTTATCAGGAAAGTCGAAAAGTAAATAAAACGATGCTTTTCTCCATTTTCAAATTTATGCCTGGTTTTCCAGAATTTTTTCATAAAACTCTTTATTACTTAAAAAAAATGCGATTTCGAACAAATCCTTTTAACAATATGTGTATTGGATTTTATAAGAATTTTCTATGCAAAAAAAAAGTTTTCGGAAAAATGTCTCTTACCTCCTTATTATGATCTGCCACCCTTGAAATGATGTTAACCCCTAAAGTACACACTGGGATTACCTGCACCCCACGACAGTATTTCTTCAAATTAGAGTACCTAAAGGTAGAAGAAGCTGTGTTACTTCGAGTTTAGTTGTTTTTTTAGTCTTTTATTTTTTTCATGTTTTTTCCATTTTTGCTTCTTTAAAATTTTTTTGACATACTTAATTTTAGTTTTTATCTCTATAACCTATACTACTTTAAAAAGTATACTTTCAAGTAGTTTGAAAAAAAAAAATCAAGTCAAAATATCAAGTAGTTTAGTTTTTATAAAGATTTCTTTACTGGAGTGCAGGTGATCCCAGTGTGTACTTTAAGGGTTAACATCATTTAACCTTAATATTACACGATATTCAAAAAAATTAACAGAATATCGTTATTTCAAATTTTGGTCAAAAAGGATAGCATAAAAATCTTACAAGAATGTATAGCGTCGCTATCAACTTGTAAGGAGTTGTGAAAAATGAATATCATCTCTCTGTAACTTACAATTATTAGTGGGTAGAGCACCAGACCGGCAATATAAAGACCCATGGGTTCGATTTTCAGCTGCACTAGAGAGAATTTTTTCACAACGTAAAAAATAGACAATATTTAAATATTGACAACATTTAAAAAGGAATAGTAGACCAACAATCTTTAACGTCATTTAACCTTAATATTACACGGTATGCAACAAAATTAAAGGAACATAGTTACTTCAAATATAATGTATTATTATTATTAATAAATCAATTTCTATTTTCCCTGACAAATTTTGTTTCCCTGACATTTCCCTGACTTCCATGACATGTGGCCACCCTGGAGATAAGCAGTGATACGCAACATGCTGCTTGGCCAGGGGTTCCCAATGACAAAGTTTATTGTAGACTTCCCCTTCAAGGCGGTCTGCCAAAGGATTCGGTCAGAACTATATTTTTTGAAAGTTCAAATTGTCCCATGCCACATATTATATAACTTTCATTGATGGCGATGATGTCGGAATTTAGGTCCGAAAATTAGATAATGATTAATTAAATTAATGATACTTCTGTCAAGATTTGCTCTAGTAGACCGATCGTTTCTTGGGGGGGGGGGGTAAGGTTAATTCGTGCAAAAAAAGGCATATTTTTTACGACACAGTTAAAATCTATTTATTAAAACCAAGGGTACATTAAAGTATAACATTTTCATGTAGAAATATTAAAAAATAAACTTTAAAGTGAAAAATGCGTTTTTTGCTAAAGAAAATCGGCTAATTTGTTATTGTAAAATAAAAAATATTAACAAATTTGAAAAAAGCTCTCCAGCGTTACCTCGTAGAAGTTATGAGGGGCGCCGCAATTTTATTTTTTCCGAGACGCTTCCGAATAATTGCTGCCATTGCCGTATTTTTAATATTTTGACATGAAAATTTCACAAAATATTCTTCGAATGTTATAGTTTAATGTACCATTAGTTTTAATAAATAGATTTTAACTGTGTCGTAAAAAAAAATCACAAAAATGTGCCTTTTTTTGCACGAATTAACCTTACCTCCCCCCCACGTATCCTCGTTAGTTTTGCTCCGATTTATTTCAAATTTTCACACAATATTCTTGAAAGGTTTTCCATTCAGAAAATCTGAAAAAAAAATTCTTCAAAAAAAAACATGCAAAACAAAAAAGTTTAAAACCTTACCCCCCCTTAAACTGATATATAACTAGAGTTTCATTTAATCACACTTTCTAATAGTAAGTCTTATGACTTTTGTTGTCTTATAAGTCTTATGATGGATTCAATATGACGGTGGGATCTCGGCCTATTTGGTTTAGAATGAAATTTTATAAATATATGGAATCAAATAAAGAATAAAAAAAAGTTTATTTAAATGGATTTTCGCGGTAAAAGATATAAATTATCCTCGGTAGCAATTTTGAATGGGTGTAAAACACATGTTAAGTAAGGTTATGTGCTCCTCTCGTGTCGATACTTCTAAAAAAAACCTAATCCTGATGTGTCTCGACACAGCTTTTATTTTAATTTTATATAATGGAATAAATGATACCGGGAAATTATTGTTTACGCCGGGAATCATGTTTCTAATCTTTCACTAGAATATAACTTTACACAGTCCACAATTCTTGGGGTGGCAGGAGTATAATCATATTACAGCACATATGCATAAGAAAATTGTTATATGAAAGAGACAAAATTATTAGGTATGATCCTTTACGGAAACAAGGGTTCATAGATGTTTTTTTATTATGGTATTACTCGATATAAATTTTCAAAATGGTGTAATAACTAAATATGTTTAGTTAATTTTATTCTATTTACGAGGCACCTCATTCCACGATTCATATTGTAATTAATAAAAATATCACATTGTTCTTCTATTATGAATCATCTATTTGTTATAAAAAAGCATTTCCGGAACTGGTCCAAAAGAATAAAAATTATTAATAAAAATATGTCTGTAACCATCGTAATGATGCAGTACAAAATAGCAAGTTTAAAAATATGAAAATTAATAAACAATTACTTTATCAATTACTTGAATTGTCTTCTAAATTTGAAATATAAATTGAAACTTTTAAGATTCAATATATTTTCTACCGTATCTATGGAAATAAGAATGATTTTGCAGTGATTTCGGACATAAGAGATTATGGATAAATGTGAAACCTTTTGGCTATAATTGTATTTTTTATTCTTCTCTTATCCAAACAATTAAGCGGCTTCCACTCTCCTAAGCAAATTTTTGTACACGTTTTCCTTGCGTTGCACTATTATACGAAAAATTTGTATCGCAACGTTGTAGAAGACAATAATGAGTTTTAAATGGAATGAATACTGTCCCACGAGCAAATAATTTTGTTACACGACAACTCATCACCTTTTGCAACTCAAAGTTTGCACTGCGGACTACAATGCCGGAATGAAAAGCTCGGAAAGCTCTTGCGCACTGAGACTGGAGACACTCCACTCACTCCTTCCATCCCCTTCCAACCCCTTTAAAACTCTCTCTCTCTTTCGCATAGTCACGCATCCTCACGGTATACTGGTCGATTTTACAGGTTACACTATCGTACAGCTTTCTCCCTTCTGGACCAAAGATTCTGTGCATTGTATATTATTAACAATTCTTATGCTTTAACTACGATTTTTATGGATGAAACCTTAAATTAATTACTGTAGTAATAAAACTTAACAAAACGAATATACTATGTATATAAAAAAGTCCAGATGCATTTTTAATTATATATATATATATATATAAAATTATTTTATATATACATATATATATATATATATAATTGTTCTAAAAGTTTAATATTCTAGTTTTTTCAATCACTTGACTTTACTTTTTTAAGTCAAATTAATTTTTTACATCTAGGTTCTAAGTGTAAGCACGATACCTAAAAAAAAACACAATAGTAGGTGTGTACGGAAAAAAACTGCTATGGTTGTGACAACCACAGAAATAATCAAATGTGGTACAACTACAATTTATGTTTGCCACAACCACGATTATTATGTGGTAACAGCAACAACTATATGGCGATTATTATTAAATAGTTACCACAACCACATATGGTTCTCTCAATAAAAATTGGGGTTTGGCAACCACAAATTAATGACTGTACCATATTTTACTATTTCTGTGGTTATCACAACCGTAGAATTTTTTTCTGTATACTTACCAAAGTTAATTTACGCTAGTTTCCCGCGTGAAAAAAACTTGCGTGGCTTAAGCGTGGCATAAGAATGGGATTTGCGTGGGAAAAGCGTGGCAAAAGCATGGCTCGTGTCCGTTTCCCATTCTTATCCCACGCGACGACCGAAAACATGACCAGGGTGTACCGGATGCATCGAATTGTGCACCAGGTAGATAGAAAAACAATCTAAAATTATGAACTGACCGGAGTGCACCAGGTCGCGCACCAGGTTGTTAGAATAACAATCTTCGAGAATTTCTTTACAATTCCAAGTTTTCGCGGAACAAAAAAACTTCAAACGGTGACCCGATAACCAGGGTGCACCGTGTCGTGCACCAGGTGGTTAAAACAACAATCTTCGGGAATTTCTTTAAAATTCCAAGTTTTCACAGAAAAAAAAAACTTCAAATCGTGACCCGATGACCGGAGTGCACCGGGTCGTGCACCAGGTGGTTAAAATAACAATCTTCGGGAATTTCTTTAAAATTCCAAGTTTTCGCAGAACAAAAAAACTCTAAACGGTGACCCGTTAACCGGGGTGCACCGGGTCGTGCACCAGGTGGTTAAAATTACAATCTTCGGGAATTTCTTTAAAATTCCAAGTTTTCTCTGAATAAAACAACTTCAAACGGTGACCCGATGACCGGAGTGCACAGGGTCGTGCACCAGGTGGTTAAAACAACAATCTTCGGGAATTTCTTTAAAATTCCAAGTTCTCGCAGAACATAAAGGATTAAAAATGGACAACCAATGAGCGGGGTGCCCTAATTCAGTACTGACTGATATTCACTAAGCGTGGAATACTTCGTTTTCCAATCACCTGAGACGTCTTTGATTAAGCGTGGGATAAGAATGGCACAAGATTGCGAAGTTTATTTCGACTTCCGGTCAGTTGTGAATGATTTTAAGTAAGCGTGGGATAAGAATGGCACAAGATTGTCAAGTTTATTTCGTTTTCCAATTACCTGAGACGATTTTTACTAAGC
>JAUEJJ010019121.1:0-12932 GCA_032164275.1 Synergus coniferae | reverse complement strand
ACTCCAGCAAATGTGATGAAAAATTTCTTAATGAAAAATAGTGTCACAAAGTCAGAGATTATTTGGTGCTTAATGACAGTGATGGAACACTATTCTTTTCGAGGCGCTGCTGAAGCTGTATATGTTTTTCCTGTAATGTTTCCGGATAGCCAGATAGCAACTAAAATGGAACTGCATAGAGATAAAATAGTATATACTATTGTGCCGGCCTAGCACACCATTTCCTAAAAGTTCTCAGAGAAACTTTAGAATCTTGCAGTCATATTGTCTTAGGGTTCGACGAGAGTTTGAACAAAGTCGCTCAAACGAACCAAATGGACTTACTGGTAAGATATTGGGACAATATGTCAAATGAGGTTACCACGAGATACTTCACTTCTGTGTTTCTCAAGAAAGTGAAAGTAGTTGACTTAAAAAGTGGAATAATGGAAGCAATTGGTACAAAAAATTTGGTTTTTTGAGGATCAACCAAAGGCAGTAATGTGCCAGTGACGGCACATTACTGGACCAAGTGTTATTTGTTTAGCCAGTGTTGGGCCGACATTGGCAGCCACGCCTTGGCTGCCAAGTTCAAACCAGAGTTATCATTTCGTGATTAGCGTGATAATGTTGGGCCGTATGTGACTTCACACTATTAGGGCTCTTGTAGACTTTGTTTATCAATCCGAGAATCGTATTGAATATTTTTGAAGTAACAATGTTCTGTTTAATTTTCGAATAGCGTGGAAATATAGTGTCGCTGTTATCCTAAAAAGTGATTTAGAAAATTTAAGTGTTTATTTCTCTCTTTACCCCTCTAACTACCATTTAATTTCCTCTCTACTCTCGCATTTTGATATAGATATTTTACTTTTCGTGAAAAATTTAAGTCAACGTCGGTTAGTCATCAAGAAACCCTTCTTTATTGAAGGACACTTTAAATAGTGCGATTTTGAAAATTTAATAAGATATTCAATCAAATTGCTGATTTGAACGATTTTACAATTCTGACCTTTTTTGCAGTTTTTTGCATACTGCTTCAACAACCACAAAGTATGTAGAAACTAAAAATTATATTTTGCCCTGTATAAAATATAGTAAAAATTTTATTAAAATGTACAATAATTGAGCAGATTTTATTTATTAAAGTAAGGAATAAATTAGAATGTCCAATTGAAAGTAAAATACATGAAAACGAAAATTAAAAGGATTGACATTGAAATTATTGAGCAACTACGTTAATAGTACATATACCATTCCCGTTCATTTTAGATGCAAACAAAAAAGAACAGATAGAAGCCGTGAATCTGGAATTGGTATCAATGAGGCCTTACACCAGCACGAATACTTTACAAATGAAGTGTCAAGAAGCTTGTGAAATACCAACTGATCCTTACGAAGAATACTTTGTACCTGTGAATGAACATCGAAAATATATTAGGTAACTATTCGTCAATACTATTAAAACAGGGAGAAAGTTGGATTGGGAAGAATTTAGGCGAATTATCATTTTTTAATTCATCTGAAATCGTGGTTAAGATTAATTCGAAAAATAATTAATAAAAAGTGCATGCCTTGAAACTGAAACCAGTGAATTAGTCCAGAACTCTACAAATACCATAAGCTACGAAATTATCTGCTAAATAGTTAAAAACAATCACCATAAACACTTAACAACTTGAATTATATTCCGACAACCACTCTGGACAAGGATTGGTAATAATATTAATAATTATTAATAAACATAACCAAGTAAGCCGAAGGCAAAGAATTTTTGAGTGTGAATTTATTTACAAAAGAATTGTATGTGGCTTATCCAAACACTACACAGACGCACTACACAGACGGTAGTTCACAAAAATCTTTATATTAAATATCTTTATATATGGTACAAAAAATTGAATTAAATTATAGTTTAAAAATTCATATTATATATTTTAGAGGGGAGAAACTTTACGTTACAAAAGATAAAAGATCCAAAAATTCATATTGGAGAAGATTGTTTTGCTGGAGTTGTGGTTTCTTATTATTATCTACAGTTATGATAATTTCTATTCTCACTGCAAGTAAGAAAAATTTTTCTGTATGACTTACGAGGTTTGGCTTTTAAATAACGAGACTGGTTACGAAAAAGTGTTTTATTATAAAAATTATTCTACCTTCGAATGCTCCCCTTCAATATACTCCCCTCCCCTAACCACACACCTTTCCATACGTTTCTTCCACTGATCGAAGCAGTGCTGGAAGTCTTCTTTGGTGAGGGCCTTTAGGAACTCTGCCGTTTTTTGCTTTACCGCTTCCATCGACTCAAATCGGGTCCCTTTCAAAGCAGATTTTATCTTCGAAAACAAAAAAAAGTCGCACGGTGTCAAATCTGGCGAGTACGGCGCGTGTTCGAGCACTGGAGTGCGTTTATCGGCCAAATACCGCTTCACAGATAGCGCATTATGGGCAGGTGTGTTGTCCTGGTGCAAAATCCACGAGTTATTCTTCCACAACTCGAGCCGTTTCTTACGAACTCGTTCTTGCAGTGTTGCCAAAACTGACAAATAGTAAGTTTGGGTGAAAGTCTGGCCCTCTGGAACCCATTCATCACGATACCGTTAATGTCGAAAAAAACGATGAACATTGCCTTGAATTTTGATTTGGACATCCTTCCTTTTTTAATTCTGGGCGATTCAGAGGTCCCAATGCATTGATTGCCGCTTTGTTTCAACATCGTATTGAAAAATCCACGTTTCGTCGCAAGTAATAATGCTTCTCATCAGTCCGGGATCTTCTTCTGACCTTTCAAGGAAATCTGAGCAGACCTGTTGACGCAAGAGCTTTTGCTCAGGAGTCAGGTTTTTTGGCACCAACTTCGCACAGACTTTTGTCATGTGTAATTCCTCGTGTAAAATTTTTCTAACCGTTTCTTTATCGGCGTTTACAGCCTCGGCAATCATCCGGATACTCATTCGACAACTATGGTTGTTCCCATAGGCCTCTTGCAACAATTTATAGCACTCAGTTGGAGTTTTTTTTCAATTTAAGGAGAAATTTGAGATTGATACATTGCTCCTATTTTTCGTCACACATGGTTTTTGGCACGAGACAAAAACACGTTCGTTTCAAACCGCTACTGCAGAAATACTATAGTAGTGACGAAAATGTGTTTTGGTACGTGAATAGAGAAGATTTCAAGATGCCCAACTCACTACTCCTTTTTTTCTCCACCCCTATAGGGCGCCCTCTAGGCGTGTAGTCTCGTTATTTAAAAGCCAGACCTCGTATTATTTGAATCAAGTCAAGCAAAATATAACTTAATATTGCTCTTTTTCAGCTGGAGTTTTACTCACTCAGGAAACTTCACAATCTCTAGAAAATGAACATAGACCAAATTCTCGCCAATTCAATGAAATTCACACAGCCGGTAGTCAACTGTACGTTAAAAATCCGCCCTTAAGTCCTCCACCTCATGCATCAAGCTTTTCACCGTGGCCGACTACAAACGACGCTGCCTATCAAACAGTACAAAATGCTTTTAGTGGAATAATCCAATTAAATAATTTTGAATGGAATGAATTGATGAAAGATCCTATGTCAGCAGCATTCAAAGATGTTGCTCATGAAATCGAAAAAAGCCTAAAGAAGATAATACGTCTAAAAGATACGTCAGTAATTAAGGTTTATGAAATTCGGGACAATGCAGAAGTAAGATTCAGAATTAGCCAGCCGTTACTGAGCACACCTGAAATCATGCAAATGGATGCAGAACAAAATTTAAGACAGAATGGAAACGTAGTCGGTAAATTTTATTTCAGTAATATAGCGATGAATCATCTGAAAGATGAATGTCAAATTGAAAATGGAGGTTGCACCGAGATTTGCAAATATAACTATTTGCTTGGAACATTTACATGCTCGTGTTCGGAAGGTAAAACTTTAGATAAAACTGGGAAAGTATGCCTATCTGTTAACAACAGCAGTAATATAAAAATGTTTGAGCCTTCTGTGCAAGATACAAGCCCAAATTCGAATTCCATTCAAAGTAGAAGTAGGCCTTCCAATGAGAACTTTCAAATTTGGGAAAATGAGCATTCTGGATTTGTTACTGCGTTTAAAACTTCAAAGGAAACGAAATCAAAATCTGAATCCACTATGATATCTCAATCGGAACACAATTTTTCTCCAGAACTGGAATTGAAATTTGAACCTACTACTGAACCACAGCCAAAACCATTGCCAGAAACAGAGTCAAATCTAACTACGTTACCAATATTGGACAGTTTTTCAACAGACGTTCCAAGGGAAGAAACTGAATTACCCTCTCAAATATCTGTAGATCACACATCCAATCTGGAATCTACCTTTGAAACTATTTTAGAACTCGAGCCCACCACTGAAGAAATATCTACAGTCGAAACTACCAGCGAACACTCAGAAACGACTTCAATAATTGAACTAATCTCAAAACCCGAACCATCTGTAGAACTAAAATTAGAACCTAGTTTAGAAACCAAATCAGTTTTTAATCAATCCAACCTATCTGCAGAATTGACGGTCCAAGATGTCGAATCTACAAAACAGAATTCAAAACCTACGACAGAATCTAACGTAGAGACCGAAACATCACTAAGTACTGAATTTCCATTCACGGAAGTAACCGCTACTGAAAAAGCGCCATCTATTTCCAAATATGAAAACTTGTCTAATAATTCATCGTTAGTAGATAATTTTCACAATGTTGAGCGTAGCATACAAAAAATAGATGTGAATTTCGTTAATCGAACGAAACTTCAGAGTGCCGAAAAAAATAATACTAAATTCAGTGGCTCTATATTAATTCCAGACTTTGAAACTCATAAAAATTCTACTCGAGTTATTGCAGACATATCTTCTGAAGACATATTGAAATCATCTATCCTACCAAATGAGGATATGAAACACGAGTCGAAGTTAAACTTTAATTTTGAAACAATTGATTCCATTTACAAAACAAAGAATGCCTCTGATGAATTTAATTTTACTCCGAAGATTTCAAATAATACCAATATGAATGAAAATATCTGGACAAATATGTACCCAAAACTTCCTCAGAACATTGGTCTTGATATTGAACCGCTCTTAGACGGTAATGAAAATAGTAATAAGACTGAAGAAAACACTAAATTTAATGAAAATAATCCAACAGAGCCTCATACAATTATACCAGAAATAATATCTAACAGAAAAACAATTTATCAAAATCAAAGTGAACATATACTGATAAAGAATCAATCAGCAAGTTCTACAGTTGACTTACGTAATAAAATTGCAGATAAAAATCATAATATTAAGAGTGCACTAGAGCAGCAAAAATTTCAGATACAAATTGAAATAAGGAATAAGAACGAACAAAATTTTTCTAAACCAACTAATACCCAAGTAGAAGATGGAATTGCATATCAGGCAATAAATAAAAGCGTTGCCTCAAATTTTCAGCTTAGTGAAAACAGTATGTTTAATCTAGCGAATAAGATAACCTCAGTAAATATTTCTGTCGAAAAATTAAGTGACAATGAACAAAGTACTACGGATATCAGTGATATAAATTTAAGGGGTGTGGTCTTAGATTTTCATAATAATAAAAAACTTGTTTTTCAAAATAACAATGCAACCGAATTTCACAACGATCAAAATATAAGTATGCTCGAAACTATCATTGAAGAAAATAACGAAAAATCGCACTTAGAACAAACTCTTGAAAGATCAACTAAAACTAAAGGAATAGAAATAGCAGCTCTTACGAACAATTCAGAAATTTCAAAACCTCCCACAGGACAGTTTGTTGAAAAGCGTGCAGGAAATGTCGAGGATCAGTATAACGATATTACCGACGAATCCATTCAAAAAGGTTTTGGACAGCTCGATATAGATACAGGATCTCCTGTTACGACTAGTGTTAACTTAAAACCAGAAGATATAAAATATAAAATTACAAAGGAAGAATCTAAATTTACGACACAAGAATCAATTCTAGCGATTGAAATACAGCAGGACATGTTTACGACAGAATCATTTGAAAGAACTTATTCTACAGTCGAAGTAAAAGAAGATAAGGAGCAAAACGAAACTCAAGGATATTCAAAGATGAATTTGGAAAAGGAAATCCCTCTACCCTCTTTACCACTCTCAAATCTGCATCAATTTCACACTGACATTAAAACCACTCAAGTGCCAATTTTACCAGAAGAACTGCAGACAACAGCAATTTCTAATTTAGGAAGTACTTTAAAAACCGAAGCTGAGAATGTAAAACCAGAAGACACTACTGATTCCACGGTTACAACTATTTCTATTATTTCTACTAGAAAACATAGCGAAATGAAAAGTTACGCAGGTCATAATTCAACCAATAGGGAAAACAGTTCCGAAAGCACTCAGCTGGAAATAGCACCTACTTTAAATGAAAAATACAAAGAAAGTACGACAGTGTCTGAAGAAATCATAGCAAAATTATCTGAATATATAAGAACAGAGGATATCAGACCAGTTTCCGAGTCTGTTCTGGATGATACTGAACCAATAGAGTTTGACTATAAACAATTGTTCACAACGACGGAAGTAATAACAACAGTAATGATAGAAAGCCCATCAGAAGAAGATATGAGTTTAATTAGTATTGAAAATAATGAAGAGTACAATTCGAAGTATATACCTAAAAATCTTTTGGAAAAAAATAAGCTTAAAGAATCAGATATAGAGGACAAACAGGAAAACCACAGGAAAGCAACGAATTATTCGGAGATTTTAGTAAGTACTACAATGAGCATGGAAAATTTGAATAAAAATAGCGATAATGAAGAAAATAAAAAAGATGACATCAAATTGAAAAAATTGCAAACAAATATAATGACTGATGCATATATTCAAACAGATGTAATGAATATCACTATGCCATCAGAAAAAAGTATTACAAAGGTCCCCAATTTCATTCCTGTTTTTGAGGATACTGACTTAAAAGAGATTGTAACTAAGCCTACCATCTTTATTGCCCCCAATACTCGATTATTCAATTCAACAGTTTTAGGCTTAGGTACATATGGATCTCGTGAATCTAGTGAACAACACGAAATTGACAAGTTATTACAAAAACATTCAACAAATTCATATTTTTCAAAGTGTACCACAGGACAGTTTCAATGCGAAAATGGCACATCAAGAGATGGAGCATATTGTATTAATCTTGCTGCTAAATGTGATTCTGAAAATGACTGTTCTGATGGATCGGATGAATTAAGCTGTGAACAAGAAGGTTGTCCTGGAAATTTCCAATGTTCTAGTGGTCAATGTCTGAAAAGACACCTTGTGTGCAATGGGATTATTGATTGTGCTGATGGAAGCGATGAAAAGGATTGTACAAACTGGAAGTGTCAATTCGATGAATTCAGATGTCCTAATGGTGAGCAAAGTTAAAACATTTTACCCGTAACTTTCCTATATATAGTCTTATGGCTATTGGAACGGTGTGCAAAAAATTTTCGAAGCAGTAAGTTTGATGAAATCACCAACTCATTTAAGGATGTTCTTGGGATGCATCCCGGACACACCTACTATCCTTTCATTAAATGTTTGTCCCTGAATAAAAGTTGGAACAAGTCAGTCAAAAAAAATGGCTAATAAAAAATATTCACATCAATGTAAACATATTTTAATTGTGAATATTTTTCCCAATCATAGTTTTTCACACAAAAATTATTTAAAAATAATGACCACAGAAAGGTAAAAAAATATAGTTATGGGCATGAATTTCACATAATAGAACTTTAACTTGCTGCATCTTTTTAAAACAATAAGTTAAAATATGTTCAAGATTCATGGATTTAAACTCTACCGCGGTCGTGAGTATTACCGGGTTGTGTGCGTCTCTGGCTCTCCACTCTCCTCACCTGGTGGATCAAGTAGCTAGGAGCGGGCCGAGAGGGGGTCCGATTACACTTTACTCGAGGTACTGTCTGTATCGCGCCGCTCTCTATGTACGTGGTTTTTCCGTAATTCTAATCAAGGAACCGGTAGTTCCTTTTCGGTTAGGAAACATTGGGGTTTCCTATTTCTCTTCGGATCTAATGTTTTCGCGTTATGTGAAATTCTGCAAGTGTTATAATTATAACACTTGCAGTAAAAGCAATTGCTTTTCTATGATGCAATAAAGAGTGATTCTCTACAAATTTGGTGTATTTGACTTTTCCTTAACTAAAAGTGAACCTTTCTCTTACTTCTACTAATCAATCCACAATCCAGCAATTTAAGTTCGGGTTCAAGCTTGAACATCTGGTCCTTCGAGCCTGATTCGGTGGATGTGATTTGTAAGTTGAGTGCGGTGGGTTCTAAAAAACATTAAAACTGAGTGAAATCTATCCCACGTGGGGAAAATGGCTGCCCAAAGTGAAAGTGCTCTTACGTAACATTTACACTTATCGTTCGGTGATAATTGTCGGCGCGTGGTGCGAGCGGTATGTGACGACACAGAAAATCGATACAGATACGAAACAGTTGTGTATACAGAACAATAAGGTGACTCAGTAGTGTTATTCGGTTTCTCGTTTCAGTGGATCTGTGCTAAATTAAATTAAATATGTTAAGCTTTAAGCAGTACGTCTCCCAACAACGTGAATATTTCAATTCCATTTGTAATGCGATTCCTAATTTTAAAAAGTCGGGTCATGAGAAAATTAAATTGAACATGGTGAAGGTGCCTATATGAAGCATTGGAAAAGACTTGGATGAAATTTGCCAGGGCGAATGACATTTTGATTTGTAACAAAGAGGAGAACAAGGATAGTGAATATTTCACGTTGGGAGTTTATTAACAGGGTAAAAATAAATACATGGCGTTGAAAGTATATTTTTTCGATTTGTTGGACGCGTTACAGAAGGAAGAGCGGCCCGCAAATGCTGATATGCAAGCAACGTTTAGGGATGGCCATCGTTTAGGGATCTGTTTTCTTCTATGGTGAAGGATGAACGTGAACTACCTTTCGTTCAAAAATTATATTATTTGAAGGTCAGTCTGTCGGGTGTCAATACGTATCTGTAAATGTTCTGTGGACTTCCAGGGATGACAAGGGAGTGCGCGCCAGAACTTCGGGCTTTGATGAACGACACAGTAGAAGTGGTGGGAACCATTCAATCATTAGAGCGACCGGTTGACTATTGGGACGATTGGTTGGTCACATAACTACACAACGTCTCAAGTCAGTCACACGTAAGGCATGAGAGGATCCCTTGGGAGGGTCCACAAATCAACCAACCTCTAAGGAACTACAGACCTTTTTGGTTGCTAAAGTCGCTATCTTGGAGGCGGTGGAAACATCGGACCGTATGCGTATGTCCCGTGGTAAGGTCAAACCATTACCAGTGAGCTCTAAGAGCTTAGAAAGGGGAACTCCCACGCACGCTTATACTGCGACGACAGCCAATAAGGGTTGTTCTTTTTGCTCTTCTTTTTGCATTTTCACCTCCAATGCTTAGGTTTTCGTGCCAAGGCAGTGCGAGAGCTCAAGGAGATGATACGGCAGAAGGGTCTCTGCTTTAATTGTCACGACAATCACTTCTCACGTGACTGCTCGTCAACCAAGCGTTACCAACAATGCAGTGAGAACCATCACACTTTGCTTCACCCTATTGGTGAAGTCGACTCAGGAATGGGGAATTCGATGGATCCTGTCACGCTCCCGGGGACCGCAAATTCTCATCCTAACTCCAACCTAAACCCTAATTGCGCTGTTTTCGCTAATTCTGCCCTTATGTCCACTAGGGCATATTTAGAGCTGGCGAAGAGCTGCTAAAGTTTAATATTTCTAAATTAGAAATCAAGCACTTCGTCCCAAGTTTTTCTTCTTGACACTACCCTTCAATAAAGTTGAGGTCTAAAGCCATCGGCAGATTTATTGCTATACTGGCTTTCTACCTGAGATTGTCATGATCCTCAGCTTTTCCTTTCCGAAACTTTTTCTTCTCTTACATTATTTTCAGAAAAAGACATTTTTTCAAAATAATATTGGATTTTATTTTAAAGATATTTACATTAGTTTGTTTACGTAATTTGTTATTACTTCCATTTGTTTTATATTAGTAACAAATATAATCAATAGCATAATAAAATAAATAAATAAATTTGAATTTTCATTGCAATTTCACAAAAATTTCAAAACATTAAAAAAAATTATTTTGTCATAAAATCATTGGAAAACTAATAGTGCAAAAACTAATAGATAATTTTTGAGGACAAATTTTTTTAAAATTGTTTAAACAATTTTTGTTAAAAAAAATGTTCTAAAAATCCAAGGTAGGGAAAAATTAATACGTGCCATTTGATTTTGTAAAAGAAAGAAGAGACGAATGGCGTTATATTGAGCTTCTACATATATCTCGCATTTGTAAAAAATTCGTTTAAACAGTTTAAAAAATGAACATACTGTGCGGCCGAATTTTAGAGAAATTTTGAGCTCTAAACTGCTTAAATTTCTTTGCGATATTTTATACTATTATTATTTATCAATTTCTTCTTCTTTTGCGTTATTTATTCGTCATAAAATAAACATTTCTTCAGTTTAATTTCCAAATAAAAAATTAATAAACAGGCATAGAAAAAGGTCTCTGAAAAGTGCGAAAATGGCAATATTCAACTTTAAATTATAGCTTTAAATATTAAGTTTTTAAAGCGTTCTTTTTTTGGAAAATTATCTTCAACGTGTTATAAAACAGCATGCAAACGGACATGGATATTGGATATTATTAACAAGACTGAAAAGGAAAACGAAAAAGGAGTGCATTTTTCTCATGTATTTTCCTACAAAACCCATAGAAAAATAAAATTGTCCTTCGCCAGCTCTAAATATTAATTTAAAATCCTAAAAAAAAATACGGGTATATTATTTTGACGAGAGGAACACAGTAGTGCAAATCCATTTTGAAAATTCCAAACTTGATGTTTTTTTGGACCACCCTAATATCCACAGATTCGCAAGAGTAGCATAAATTCTGACTAGGCGGGGAGATGTTATTGGCGACAGCACTGGTCTACATTACGAGACCTAATTGGATGCGACTAACAACGAGAGTGCTTCTTGATCAAGGAGCACAGCCCGCCGACATTACGGTTCACGGAGTTGGTGGTCAAAAATCACGTTCGACCAGAGGATTGGTGGACACTCTCGTATCAATCCTTCTCAGGGTTTCTGTGTACGAGCCATAGGCCAAGCTCACAACTTATGTACCGCCAGAGGGCATTATGGTAATGGAATGGTCTCACATCAGGGATCTTTCGATGGCGGATCATTTTATAGAAACGGATGGGGTCCTAGATATGGTTCTAGGAGCCGACATTTATGCTTACATCCTCGAGGAGGGTGTAATAAAGGGAAGTCTAGGTACTTCGACAACACAACAGACTACGTTGGGTTGGATTTTATCTGGACTTATAGACGATCAGTCTGGTATTCGTCGGGTTTTAGTCACAGGTCTACGGGCCACGGTGGACTGCGAACTACTGTCGTTATTTTTTAGATTTTTCGTCCAAGAAGACCTACCTGGAAGACCTATCCATCTTCGGCAAATATAGACGATGAGGAATGTGAGAAACACTTTCTCACTACTTATCAACGCACTGATCAGGGATGCTATGTTGTTCGTCTCCCATTTAGGAATCGGTCGCTGGGGCTGGGCGATTCTCGAGCTCAACGTTCTCTTCTGCAGATGGAGAAACGTTTTATGAAAGATCCCGACATATTTCAGGAATATGAGTGTGTCATCTAGGACTACGCTCATGTAGGGAAGATGGAGTTGGTAAGGGACCATGAGGATCGCCAACACACTACTGGGTACTACCCTCCGCATCACTGCGTTATCAAAGAGACCAGTACCAGTGTAAAATTGAGAGTGATGTTTAAAGCATCTCAACGTACAACCAATGGGCTGTCTTTGAACGATATTCTATTTCAAGGGCCCAAACTACAGACGGAACTCACTGACGTGATTTTTCGATGGCGGAAGTATGCCCTCGTATTTACAGCGGACATCGAGAAGATGTTTCGATGGATTTGGAACCATCCAGAGGATCACAAGTTCTAGAAGGTACTTTGGAGATTTAACTCAGAGGAAGGTATCAAGACCTATTGTCTGAAAACCGTTACTTTCGGTTTTGCTTCATCGACTTATCTGGCCATCCGAACTTTACATCAACTGGCTGTGGATGTCGGTGAAACATATCCTCTCGCTACGGATATTCTGAGAAAGGAAATATATGTCGATGATGTCCTGTCAAGTACTAACTCGATGGATGAAGCTCGTGAAAAGGTGCACCAGGCCGACGCCTTACTACGCTCAGGAGGGTTTGTGCTGAAGAAATAGCTTTCTAACGAGGAGAGTGCATTGACAGACATACCAATTGAGAATAGGGAAACATCCGCATCTTTCTCCTTTGATCAGGATTCAGCCTTCAAGACCTTAGGAATCTTGTGGCAGCCTAGTGTGGATTGTTTTTGCTTCCAGATTTCACCACCAGGGGAGTCAGCCTGGTGACTATCACTCGTATCTTGGATCCCGTGGGATGCTTGGTTCCAGTTACGGTAAAGGCCAAGATCTTCATGCAGAGTCTATGGACTCTCAATTTAGAATGGGATCAGTCCCTGCCGGAGGTGTCCGGCCATATACAGAAGTTCCGAATGGAGTTACCTCAGTTAACTTCGCTGGTTATCCTACGTTGGACGGGATGGTCCTCAACACTCTCTACAGAGTTACATGGGTTTGGAGATGCATCAGGTGTTAGGGTTGCCTTTATCGATCCCTTGTTTTCTGTGTTCATATTCGGCCAACATACTCGACTGGATTCGCGGTCACCCACTCAGATAGTTGATATATGTTTCGAACCGAGTAGCGGTGATTCGGAGGACAATTCCTGAAGCCGTTTGGAGCCATGTCCCAGGGGTGGC
>JAUEJJ010019099.1:0-12945 GCA_032164275.1 Synergus coniferae | reverse complement strand
TGATGCTTATCGTGTATTTACTATGCTTTCGACAGCCATATTGGTTAGTTCGCGTAGGAGCCGATAGTGTCGCATAGAAAGTTTAAATCCCCAATACATTAATTGAATTGCACACCAATCAGTTCACGAATTTAAATATGTGACCTAAAATAAACTCGAAAAATTTGAAAGCGCGCGCAGTGTCTTAGTGACAGGATGTATTAGTGACGCGTTCGTTCCTTAGTATAAAATCTCATCTGAAAGAGTAAAGACCTGTCTTCCAAGTGTC
Organism: Synergus coniferae; assembly: GCA_032164275.1. NCBI lineage: Eukaryota > Metazoa > Arthropoda > Insecta > Hymenoptera > Cynipidae > Synergus > Synergus coniferae. Next base: position 12,677 of record JAUEJJ010019099.1, on the reverse strand, counting down.
TTGAATATAATTGATTCCTTTTAAATAAATTGTATCGTTTTTGTTTATAACCTGTTTCCCAACAAATATTTTCTGATCAAAAGGTAAAAAAGTAATTTAAAACAAAAAAAAAAAATTAAAAGTAAGGAACTATTCGTGGTTTTTCAAGCCAGTTTTTGAGGTATGGAATTCTATACCAGAATTTGTGCCAGGTATGGAATTCTCCATGGCATTCCTGCTGTTTCCGTCACCCCTGCACTGAATGATACTTTTCGAAGCAGATATGGATGTGGGAAAACATTCTGCATATCTCAGCCTTTTTTCAGAATTTTTTCATTTGTCAACCGTTTTATATCCTACAAAAAGTGCGTCTTCCCATAAGATCACATGTTATTTTCAATCATTGATTTCCCGATTACGAAATTCTGAAAAGTTCCAAAATTTTAACCATAGTTTTAGTACATTATAATACAACCATCATCCAAATATTAAATGATTCTCATTTATAATTTTATTATCGAAGGTACTCCCTTAATAATTAATAAATACTTATATACGTTTACCTCCAAATTAAAATAACAAATTTTTGCAGGTGAACTTGAAAGATTATTTTTATCTCTTAGAATTTTTTTTTCACCGATAAAAAAAGCACGTGTCGTTATTGTTAGTTAACAAAACTATAGTGTAAGTGTAGCGAGTACTGATACTGTATGTGTTGTGACTTTGCAGATTTTATCTGAACGTCAAAAGATGTATGTTACAACCGGCACCGGTAGACGATTTAGATTATCCACGATCGGTAAAGAAGGTTCAGATAGGGAGTCACACCACGAACTCTCGGAGCACTCTCGAAATTAATTAATAGACACTAATTCTCTCCGAATAAATTTTGTACATGTGAACCTCGAGCCACTTTGACAAAGGACCAAGCCGTCCTCGATTAACAAGGGCCTTGAGAAGGAAGGATGTCTATAAGATGTATTATTACGAGAAGGAAGGAAGGCAGGATGATTCTACATTTTGAATACTGACAATATTCCCGCCAGTCAGTATAGAGTCCGCCACCTGCCGTACGTCGAGTCTCCAGCATCAGACGTGCCTATGACGGACGGAGCCCTGATGTGCGTCTACTATAAAAGAAGCATCTTTTGTTTACGAACATTGCAAAAGCGGTGACCTGTGCGGAATACTATAAATGAACATTAAGTATATTTATGTGACACAATGGTCGACATATGAACGTTTGATAAACGGTGTGTCAGGCATTGAATATTGGAGCACAGGGTGCACTCGACTACATGTACGACTCTGTAAGTCATGTAAATCCCGTTAACGACCACGTGACTCCAGGAAATATTGTGATTGGCCGAGCGTCACTGTAATGGATTCCTCCGACTTCCCGCCTTCCGCCTGCATGGAGAGCGTTTTTACTCTCAGTCTGAACGTCTTCCTGCGTAGCACGCCTTTCCGTGTTTCTGAGTTTGCAAATACTGCAACGGTTATAATTCGATTGTTGAGGCTGGGGATTTTCCCATTTTGTGGCTTAGTGATCAATCATCCAGATCTTAAGAATGGCTGAGGTATGTTTCTTTTTGTAATTGACAAGTTTGATGGTCAGTGGAATTGGAGCATTACGTAACTTGTTCCATCAAACTTCGCCTTCTATCGCTACTTTTGTGATCGGAGATTATTCGTGTGAAATCTGTGTTTTATTCTTTTCCGGGAGTGCTCTCGCGTTTGTAATTGTATTTTAATGATTTATCTGATAAATATTCAGTGGAATTAGTGATTCTTTCTCTGTAAATTCCGAGAAATGTGGTAAGGTTGTAACGCCATTTTGCGTGCCTGCCACGTGTTCTCTTTTGACTATAACGTTTAAATTCTTTTATTTTTCATTGATTAGCTTCTCTTTCTTAAACAATAGAAAATCTTTGTGAATGAATGCTAAATTATTCAAAATCATTAGTAAACTAAATACAGTATTTCAGAGGCAAACTAAATATTTGTTACGGCCTTCTACCGAAATTAGCTACCTTCTCATTTAATTTGTGATCGATTTCAATTCATGTTATTATAATTTTATTTTTGGATTTAATAAATGTGAGTCATTTTCTGTTTGTAAATCTGGTCTCGATGTGTCCGTTGTATTCTTTTACCGCCCATGACCCTGAGTAGCATCTATTTTTATGATTTCAGGAATTATTTCAGGATTATCTTCCGGATTCTTCGTCATTTACATATCTGAAGATAAATGACTGTCGCATTATAAATTCGAGTTCGGAATAAGTTAATAAATTAATAAGTAAATTAAAGTTAAATCAATTAGATTGTCGATGCGTAGTTTTACGGTTGGAGACCTACCGTATTACAGTGTAAATGTATATGGGTGTTAAAGAGTTACAATTTTAAGTGTATTTGTAATGTAAGTCCGTTTACATATATTTTATTGTGCGTGCATGTTAAGTGTATGACTAACTCGAGCTTTCTTGGTATTGAATGTTTGTGAAACTTTTGAACGGAAGCGGAAGGAAGCCGGGTGAGACGTTATTCTATTCTGTGCAAATAAGACTCCCTACACATATCAGCAATGGCGAAAATGGCGCTTCCACCCGGTGCCTGACTGACGTAGGAAAATGGAAATGGGATTCTAGGCACACTAAATTTCCTTCCAAAATTATTAAGTGTTAGAGGCCTTTTAAAGTACTCCGACATAACAGGGAGGACTGGACTAGCGCTTTTTGAAATATCCCTTTAGGCAGTGAAGAAATGTATACTGATGGATCCAAAAAACAGGACGGCACAAGTGCCGGAATTTATCGAGGTACTGGGGGCAGGAATTGTTTCGTGCCATTGGGCTCTTAAGCCATAGTCTAGCAAGAAGATTTTTCCTCAATTCTAATACGAATTCAGAAAATGCTGGAGGACGGTAAGGCCAATCGTCAACACTAGTAAGAACTAGGCGTAGCTTATAAGCCTTAATTTGGGTACAACTTGTAAAACCTTTTTGGAGCACAAAGATATTAATGCATTTCCTGTCTAGTAAATTCTGGAGTTTTCGTAAAGAAAAGGTCTAGAGCACTTACGTATAATTTGGGAGTGGTATAATAGATTTAGAATCTATGTGCCGGAGGGTCTCATAGGAGACCAACATTTTAAAATTTAAGGCAATGTACCCAGTGAGAAAAAAGACATTGATATCCTGAGGACGTCCTAAAGACATCCTTAGGACGTCCATGTCCGTCAAATTGATGTCCAAAAGACGTCTCATGTCCTAAAGACGTCTTTTGGATGTGAGTCGCCTTTAGGACATCAATTTGATTGACATGGATGTCCTCAGGTTGTCAATGTCTTTTTGCCCACTGAGTATCGTTGATTCCGTTATAGCTAGTAGAACTGCAATTATATTGTCCTTTTTAATTGAAATGATAATCTTACCTCATCACATGCGGCACATCTTGGCTTAAGTTGCTCTGCATAATGTCTTTCGCAATAGAGTGCATCATCAAAAACACAGTAAGCAAGGTCAACGAGCAATTCCTGACACTGTGTACACCGAAAGCAGGCAGGATGATATAAACTGAGTTTACTTGCTGATACTGCGACGGTGCCATATACTAAGGGCTTATTGCAGGTACCACAAAGCTAAACAGAAAAGATTAAAACTGTGACTACTATACTATCACAACATATAATAAACTGAAACTCTAACTTCAATATTTTTAAATTAATATTACACTAGGGAATAATGACCTTTGTTGGGACGCTTTTTGTGTTTCGTTCATAAGAATAATAAATTCATGAATAAAACTAATCTTTTATGCTTACACACAAAGGCGGGTGGTTATCTATTACTTTGAAACAAATAATATTATATGAAATATGAAAACAAATTAATAATTTAAAAATTATTTTTTTAATCAATGCAAACCTCCCAATCAACGGCAATCGGTTCTTGGTTGGGGCACGTCGTCGATTAAACTGAACTAATAAAATATATGAAAGAAGGTGTAATAAATATAGAAAATGTATAAGAAAAACAAGATATGTCAAGTAAAAAAAAATTGCAGTAAATGTAGCAGTAGATTGCACCTATGTACAATTGGTCAATTTTAAAACTGAATATGCAATAGAAGATAAAATAATATTAGAATGTATGGTAAAACATAAAAGTTTATGTTTAATTAATAAAATAGTTATTTATGTGACTGACATTATGTATTCTTAAGTAAAAACATATGATTAAAACATAGTATACTCACTAGATCTTTTTCATGAACTTCCTGTACGGTACCAATATCGAGAGCGATTTCATTTCTTGCTGCCATGAAATCGTCAGCACTAACGTAATATTTAGAATCTAAATGTCGACAATATGCTCTCGCAAGGTCTTGCTTCGGTAACTGGACAGCTAGCTGTCGGTCTCTATGTCTTTCGCCGGGTGACCCAAGCCTTGGCACCGCTATTTCCGGTAGCATGGAAAAGTATTCTTCTACCTAAAAATTACAAATATCGTTATTAAACATTTTAAGAAGAAGCATTTTTTACGTATGTATGTCCCTCATGTATGCTTTTCTGTGGCGAACGGAAAATACGTAAGAATAAAGAAACGTTCATATTTTTTTATTCTGCGCAGGACGCTATAAGTACATGGAGGGTACTGTACAATATAGACAAATATCCCAAGTGGGAATTTCTGTTTCGAACCAGTGCTACCAGTGATACGAAATTTAACTTTGTAATGAGCATTACAAATCTGTAATGCTCTGCTCGTTACATATACACTACCGTCAAAAATTTTCAGTATGCCTGCTTTTTGGCAGTTGCTTACCATAACGTTCTCTCATTTTTATAATGATAAATTCAAAAACTTTTCTCCCAAACAGTACGAAAGATATAATAATAAAATTCTACGGCTAATAAGCGAAAAGGAAAGTTAGAATCTGTATTTTATAAAAAGATATTACCAAAAAACCTCAAATTTCAATATTTTCAAAAATGTTAATAACTCCGAAAATATTTATTATATCAGAAGCCCCTTGGTCCCATTTTAAAGATAAACTTCCATAGTTTTTGTGTGCCCGTTTCAGATATTTTTGAAATTATTTTCCTAGCTCCTGCCAAAGGCTCAAACTTATACGAAAAATTTCGTAAATTTTAAGATGAAGATTGTCCTCCATACATGGATAAAAAAATAGGAAATGAATATTTTAATAGATTTTACTATATTGGGTTAAAATATGGTATATTTTGATTTTTTAAATATTCTTGTAAATAATTATGGATATTTTTAATTTTATGATTTTTCTATGCAATTTTAAGCATATGGCAGAAGCTAGGAAAATAATTTTAAAAATATTTGAATAGGGTAATCAAAAACCATGAAAATTTATCTTTAAAATGAGACCAAGGGTTTTTTAAAATAATAAATATTTTCGGAGTTATTAACATTTTTGAAGATATTGAAGTTTGAGGTTTTTTGGCAATATCTTTTTATGAAATACAGATTTTAACTTTTCCTTTAACTTATTAGATGCAGAATTTTATTAGCTTTCGTACTGTTGTAAAGAAAAATTTTTCAATTAAATATTATAAAAATTAGAGAATTTTAAGCAACTGCTAAAAAACAGGCGTACTGACAATTTCTGAAGGTAGAATATATCTAAATAGGGCGTCATCGATCGACGCGTTACGGGGTGAGAATCCTCTATCCCCACCATTCCCCCTCCACAACAGACTTCAAGGCTATGAAAAGCGCTCGCATCCGTGTAGAAATAATTTCTGGCAGACTAGACTTATGCTAGCGCCAGTACTGGAATTTTCATGGCTGTCTATTTACCATACGCCGAACTAGAGCGGTGCTTATGTTTACCAAGGGCGGATCCAGAAACTGAATTTAGTGGGGGCGATTCGAAAAGTTGTAAGGGGTTACTTTTTAATATCTTCGCGGGTGATCAAAAACATTAGTTAAAACTTGCACTTCAAGGACTTTTTTTGTGGGGGAGGCAATGGCCCTTATCGCACCCCCGTGTAGTGATGCCGTTCGAGACAAGACAAACCGAGTCTGTCTCGGTTTCGTCTCGGTCCTTACTCGGTTTTGCCTCGCTCTCCACTCCCCTTTTTTCGGTTTGTCCCGTCTCGCTTTGTCTCGTCTCATCCCGTCTCATCTCGGTTTTTTTCCGAGACGGAGTGCCATATGTGCGGACAATCGGTAGGACTGTTCTTCGAGAATTTGAAGCTCTATTGCTAAATTAGCGTTCTTAAATAAATTATTAAACTGTAAGTGTAATAAAATTTTCAGTTTGTTTATCAATTACTGATTAATTCGATATCAAACATGACTATATTTCTTAAAGTTTGTTCTTTCTCAAGATTTATTTTGCCAGTTATAAAAAAAAGATATATAGATATTTTTAGTTTTCTCAATTTAATACTAACTTCTTTCATCAAAAAAATCTCAAACTTAAATTCTACTACATATGTAGAATATAACAGTAATAATAATCCGAAAATTTCTTAAAATCCTCAATAAATTTGATAAAATACTTTGAAATTTCTTAACATTATTCAAAATCCAAAAATATCTCCTAAAATCCCTATAAATTCCTGACGATTTTGGCTATGATAGGTGCGTCTAAGCATAGCGAAAATCCAAGAGAGTTTTCATCGGCCGAGAGCTGACTGACCACTTGGCCAGCCGCGTTCATATAGAACAAATAAGCGTACTGAGTAAAAAAAAAAAAATTTCATTGATTTCAGACAAAAATTACGGACGCTATCCTGCACGCCGTTCAACGACTCCAGTCGCAACGTATCCCAGTCCGCCATGAATAACGCTGCCATTTTGTAGAATTTTGACTTGGTTCATGAGGTGACCCCTTTAAATATAACGCGATTCTTATCTCGACCCCTCTACTTCTTGAGTGGCTAGCTAAATTAAATTAAATTAATTACATTCTCATTTTCATATTTTCGTTTGATATTTCTATTTAACCTGTTTAACACTTATCAATATCATTTAGACTTGCTTTTGGTTATTTTAGCAGTGTTTCTTAATAAAAAATAACCTGGCCCTGAATTCTAATAAAACTTAAAATAAAATTTAAATTAAGGTATTTTGTAATCTTTAGCTAGATCAAGTATTTAATATTATTTTAAAAATAGCAACAGATTCCAGCAATATTTAATATTTAAAACTAAGCTGAAAACTAGTTTCCAGGTTACAATATATAAATAATAATATTTCCACATAATATGGAAGAACATCGATAAACGGGTTCATGATCGACGATCGTAATTTACATACGCGGACTGATATTTTTATTTCTTTATTTACGGGAAATTTTTTATATTTTTAATTATTACGGTGTAGAAATTGAAACTCGCGGTTCTTTTCCAAAAAAATAACGCTTTTATTTAAGTACGAGTATAATAGGTATGAATGCTTCATTCAAAGTATTTGCCATCGCTTCCTACACATTTTCCCCATCTTTTTGTCAATTGGTGGATTCCATGTTGATAGAATTTCTCTTCTTTTGAGGAAAACCATTCAACGAGCCAATTTTCGAGATCTTCAAATTCTCTGAAATGTTGTTCAGCCAATGCATGCGCCATCGACGCAAACAAGTGGTAATTGGACGGGGCCAAGTCAGGAGACTACGGCGAATGCGGTAGCACTTACCATCTAAGCGCTTTGATGGTGTCTTTGATCAAATTTGTGCATGGTTCCGAAGTGATTGGGTTTTGAGGTTGATGGAACCGGTGTACCGGAGTGGATATATGCTTTTTTATGTTTAGGGTTCTCAAAAAAGATCCACTTTTCGTCACCCGTAACAATCCGCTGAAAAAAACCTTTTCTTTCATGTCGACGAAGGGAAGACTCACAAGTCACTTTTCGATTTTCCATTTGTAACGAGCATTACTGTGCCGGCTCGTTACATACGTATACTGTACACACGTCATCTATCGACGTGTCACGTGATATCCCCGCTTCTCACGAGAGTCCACCAGACCGACCGACAGACATAAAAGGACTCGCAGTCACGTTATCCGACAGTTCGCTGAGAGCTGCAAACCGACTTAGATCGAGGTGCAGATCTCATCGATACTCACTGCTCTCTCTGGTAAATGGAGCAACTATACCAGGGCGACCAGGAAACCGAGCCGAGACGCCGACTTGAATGACGATTGAATGACGCAACTACAGCCGTGATTCACTAGGTAGAGGACCACATCGTCCAGTGTAACCTGACCGAAGCCATCATCTGGGAGTCATCTTGTCACGTTCGAACATCTTTCATGGGAACTAGGGGAGATCCACCCGATCCACAACCAAACGGCGCAACTATGGCTGTGTATCGGGCAAAGCGGTTCGTTGGCTTCACACCCAAGCTAACCTGGATCAAATCTGGGGGGCACCCTTTCGACCGACCTGTCCATACCTGACCGACCTGACTAGACCTAACCGACTAGCTGCGTCGTCACCCCCTCTCTCTGCACCGTACCGCTCACCGCTTTTCGAGAGAGACAGGCTTAGGAGACGACTCCCGCCTCATCCACCGACAATCCGAGTACCGATATCGACCGATTACGCATCGACGTAATACCGCGTACATTTTGTAACCGCTATCTCTTCCTCTCTTTTGCTCTGGCGTACACACATTTAAATACTAAGAATCACACACACACACACATATTCACATTTTGTAACTGCGCATATTTTTACGCGCTCACACAACACACATATAGCAATAGTTTAAATTTGTACTTTATAGGAAAATATAACTGTCATTTTATTTATTTCACATAATTCGAGTACTTAATTTATTCCTAAATCTTGACCCTGGCTGACTGAAGCATCTGCAAGGATAAATTAAATAAGAGGTGGAAAACCATTTCGTTACACATTTGCCGATCATTCAATGCGTGTGGAACCCATTTACTGCACATCAAAATCTTTCTTATGGCATGTAGTCGATTGGAAATTGTTTTTTGTGTTACGCCCAAAGCTTCCGCAAGTTGTTTTTGTGTTTGGCATGGGTTTTCGTCCAATAGAGCTTGTAATTCAGTGTCTTCGAATTTTTTTTATTGACCTGGACGCTGTTTGTCATTCACATAGAAATCGTTGTCTCTAAAACGGTGAAACCAGTCACGGCAAGTTGTTTCTGAAAGAGCATGTTCCCTATAAGCCTCTACAAGAATTTGGTGACTTTCAGCAGCAGTTTTCTTAGTATTAAACAGAAACAATAACACATTCCGCAAATGCTCTTTATCTGGCACAAAATTCGACATTTTTGATCGCAAATATTTATATATTGTTATAACTTTGAGAAATTTTGACACTTATGGTTTTCAAGCCTTATGACACTACGATAAAATGCCATGTGTCAAATCCATATGGCGCAAAAAAACGGGTGGTGAAAGCTTCTTTAAAAACAGCGAGTTTTAATTACTGCAATGTATAACTCTAAAAACTGTATCTTAGAGCCACGTCTAATAAAAAGTAAATATTTTATTTAATCACTGGTTTCTCTACCACATGGAGAAACTATGGCAGAGCAAATAGAACCGACCCGATATCGGTGGTTTGACGCACCCCAATTTGAAAGTTCAATATAGATGATTTCTTAAGATGACTCTACAAAAAAATCCAAGCCGACAGAATGCACAGTCAAACGTTGCGTTATGTGCATCTGTTGCATCGTGAACTAATTAGTCCCCTCTGTCGCTCCGTGCTGACACTAAACGTAAAAGTTACTAACAGATGTACATGTCCACCGCTAACATATTTTTCAACCATATTAAAATATAGTTGGTAAAGATCTATTGGATCTTGAACATTGTATTCAACCATATTTTAATATGATTGATAAATATGCCAGCGGTGTACATATACATCCGCTAGTAACTTTCACATTTAGCGTCAGTACGGAGCGATAGTTGGTACCAGTTAGTTCACGACGGAACAAACGCACATAACGTATCCTAAAGAATGCGTCTTATAGCGAAAACATGCTTGACTTTCAATACTGCGTCAGGTGGCTAATTTTTGCGTGGTTATTTTTACAACTCCACAACCATTGATGCACACGTGCTAACAGAGGAACCGGCAGGTTCAGTCAAGTTTTTCACTTCTTGCACTTTTAATGTTGCACAATAATGTCCAACACCATTGTCTTTGTACGAAGTTGGTTTGTCGGTGTTACATACCATCACTAATGCTGGGATTTGGACAATAAAATCCAATATTTTAATCATCTACTATACCAACAACAGTGAATGACAATAATTTGGCTCCAATTAACTAGTTATAATAGTTAATTGAATGTCATGTTAGGAGTTCGACAAAAGGAGGTAAAATCTACTCTCACCATTTTTTCTCTTTTTCTTAAGTTCTAAAATTCTTGACAATCTAGCGAAAAGTACCAATACTATCAGATACTATTATATAATCGTTATCTCTTTAAGCGAAGGGGTCATAAGATCGAATTTCACTCAGGCAAGTTCGTTTGATAGTCCAATTTTCTAATATTACCATTATAAACCTTACTTTGTGTTGTGGTAATCCTGGTGGAGCCCATGCTAAGCCTCTATCTCGAGCGTCTAATCCAATTGGTACAATTAAATCATCTCCTTTGAGACCTAAACGTGCTCTTACGGACACCCATTCTTCATGGAATACATCATGAGCGTCTCTTGGACATTTACAGCTTGTACAATTCTTCCTAAAACGAAAAATTAAATTAATGAGTACTGGTAATGAAGACATTTTCAAAGATTAATAGTAATTTATTTTCAATATTTTCTGATAAAAAAGAACCATGTTAAAGTTATGAACATTTAATGACTTCCCTGTAAAGTTATTCACCGAGGGCTTCACATCGTCAAATATATGTAAATAAATTTTAACTTCACCTGAATAAATATTAAATAGTTTTCCTATGTAAGAAATCTCTATTCGATAATGCACCAGTTGAAGAGTAATAATTAGCGTAACGCAATATTATGAATGTATGGTGCATATGTGCGTGTTGTGGACATCTTTATTCTGAATCTTATTTGCTTATGTTCGTTAAAAGCGTTACTATTGAACTCGAATTTCTAAGTTCGATTCTGTAACGTCGTGTGTGGAGCAAAAAACCTCTTATTTGATTGGTTTAGTTTGCACTTAGCGAGTGTACGTGAGGCTTTAGTGAGTATACGTGAGGACGTACGCAACTTGGTGCATAAATTTATTATATATTTATATTCATATTTTTTAAAAAATCATTGAAAATAGTTGTTTGGATACAAATATCGAACCAGGTACATATCCAATATTTTATATTCACACGGATCTAGAGGTTACGATAAGAATATGATGCCCAGTGTCATCAGATAAATGATGCCCAGATAAACGACTAGAAAAATAAAAAATCAGCAGTGCAGATTATTTAAAATATCGCATATCTGTTAGAGATGCATTTAATCAATTTTTTAAGTGGAAGATTATACTAAAAGTTGTTAGTTGATAATTATGTAAAAATTTAAAGAGATAGACTTCATTATTTTAGCAACAATCAATTAAAAATACCATCTGAATCATATCAAGGATTAGTACATATAGATCATTTATGAAATAGCTCTGAAGCAATTGATAGTAATATTAAAAAGATGGTTGTTTTAGCATTAACATTTGTTGTCTCTCCAAGAAATATGATGCATTTATATCAAGATTCAATGGTAATTGTAGATTGTAGGCAATTTTGGAAAGCCAGACTTATTTATAACAATGACATGTAATTCAAAATGGAAAGAAATTGAAGAAAATATTTTGCAAAATCAAAGTACAGCAGATAGACCAAATATTGTTGACGGAGTGTTTGATATAAAAGTAGATTATTTATTAGATGAAATTGTAAAAAGTATTGTTTAAAGAGGTATTTTTTACGTTTTAAAACGGCTTGTCTAAAACGAAAAAATCAAAGTGCTTTAGATTTAGTATGACACCAGTTACAAAATGAACCTCGGACTCAAAGTTCGGCCAAAAAATAAAAAAATGGCGGATCAAAAATAAAAAAATTGTATAAAACACGTTTTTTCCGCTGTTTTTAACATAAAAAAAATAGTAAAAATTAAAATTTTAAAACCACCGATGTTCATCTTGGTGCAAATCATGTCTACAATATGTGGTCCAAATTTCATGAGAATCGGTTGATTAGTTTTTGAGATACGATGGAGCTAGACTTTGGAAAACTTGTTTTGAGAAAAACGCGTTTAAAGTTTTTTTTGCGCGTTATACTCGCAAGTAGATAGGATAAGGTAGTGATGTTAAGGTAAAAAAAAATAGTTAGATTGCTCGGATCTTCTTGAAACTTTTACACAATATAGAGAGAATAGGATTAGGATCTGATAAGTAGCGGATTCAGTTTTCAAACGTCCTGCATATGTTCCAGATATGAAACTGTATGCCAAACAGATTCCGACTAAGAATGGATAAGACCCAGATAGAATTTTCAAGCCCGCTATATAGGTCCCGAATAGGCCTGGATGAGAAATATTATACCGAATAGATCGCGGCTAGGACCGGTTAAGACCAGGAAAAATATATTTTCTAGCGTCCCATCTAAGTCACGAATAGACCCGGTGTTCGCAAGCGTAAGATAAAGATAAATCATGATTCAAAGAAATTAAGTTTAAATAAAATCTATGTATTTAAGAAG
>JAUEJJ010019015.1:0-12982 GCA_032164275.1 Synergus coniferae | reverse complement strand
TCCATAAGTATTTTTCAATCATAAGTATAATTTTTTTAATTATTTGTAAGTTTATCCCATAGACACAATGTAAAAATTGGGCCGAAGCGCAGCTGCGCCATCAGTCGAGATTACTAGGTACTACCAAGTGGTAGTCATATATTTACGGTCGTTCCAAATGCAAAAATCAGCGAGTTGGTTAGGGCTGGGCTGGGCTGGATAGGGGATAGGGCTGCGATGTACACTCATCGTCATAGTCATATATGCCACGAAGGTTTGTGCTTCGTCCCTTTTTAATTCCTGGGTACGTCCACATAGATGTAAAAATATATGGATTCTGTTTCTTTCGTTGCCTGTGGGACTGTGCCGACGTAAGGGGGATATAATATACTATATTTCGGCCATATTACCTGAGGTAACTTTCCAGACTCTTCATTGGCTGCGATTTTCGTGTGGGCTTTTAAAATGGGTAGAGTCTAAACAGGAAAAAGTGACAAGTGCAAATACAAAAATGAGTATTTGTGTAGTGGAAAACTGTAAAAACTATGTTCCTCGGAGAGGAACTGCAAAAAGAAATAGATTAAACTACTAGGAGATACAAAAAAGGTGACCTACCACAGGTAAAAACACTTGTTTCTAATTTTTGGTTATGTCATTGCAGCTACATTAAAATTTCTAAGTTTAAATTTCTATGTTGTATACTAAACTTATTTCAGTTTTCCAAAGGACCAAAGTGTGTAATTCCTTTTAATTATATATTATTTACTAGAAGTGGAATACTGTGATGATAATATATACTAAGTTCTTTGTTGTCTAATGAAAATTGTTTGTAGTGTTGCATGTTTTACATGTCCATGTTGTAGACTTGTGCATGGCACAATTTAATTTTAAATTCATTTACAAATATATGTAAAGAACAAAACTTTTATTTCTTTTCAAACCAGCTTATATCATTTTATTATACATATATAATTATCGATACATAATTATTACTGCATTATTTTATAAACGAATTCTAATATTTTATGTGATTTTCTTGCAGGAGAATCAAATTGTTTCACGTAATTTACATTACGTTACCAATTAATGATATTTGACAAAATATGTGATTTTTTTAAAAAAAGACACGAATAATTTCTTCAAATTGATTTAAATTAACTTAGCACCTATTGGTAAGTCTCCTTAATTTTTTGTCGATAATTGTCTTCTAATGAGAAAAAAAATTAACCAATTTATGTATTTTACTTGTTCGCAATCATTAACCCTTATATAAATATGTATACAAGTTACAATCTTACAATTTAGCTATTGCACAAAAAATCCGAATCACATTTAAAATTGCGCGCGGCTGCCGTTAACCAATCACAGCCAATCAACAAATCAGCCAATCAGAGGCTCAAAAAGTTACTTCAAGTAATATGGCGGCTCCATGCCCCTTTAGCAGCTCAGCTGGTCCATCCTCCACGCAAAAGTTGGCACTTTGTGCTACATCCATATATTCGTACATCTATGTTACGTCCATGATTTGGAATAAGTGAAGCTAAATATTAACCTTCAAATTATATCCAAAAACTTTCAGGTATTGAATGGTTTAAACTTGAAAAAAGTGTAAAAATACGTATTCCTAACCTCGATTATAGCAAAATATTAGAATTTTTTTCAAATTTTACTTTTTATGCCAAATATTTATAAAATGAGAATGCGTATAAAAAAGTAACCCTTTACAATTCAAAAAGTTCATTATTTTATAATAGAATTTCAAAATCGAACTGAGCCTACAGAACGAAAAAGTGTTTACCTACTTTTAATATTATTTTTTGCTAAAACGAGGAATTCAAAATCAATTTGAAAATTCATTGTTTTCATCATTTTACTGAAAAAAGTATTGAAATTAGAGGTTTTTCCCACTGAATACATAATTAAATCTACGAAGTGTCTAAACGTCCAGCTAACCGGATGCAAAATTACGTCTAAATGTCCGGCTAGACGGACGTTTTTGACCAAACTAATTTATCCGGCTACTCATAACACTACACTGCCAGTGTCCGAATGGATTTCTCCAAGATAATTTGTTCCCCTTCACCATGATTTCCGTTAACCATTTTACTGTACCGTATCTCCCTCCTAAACCATGATTTCTCTTTACCATTTTTCTCTACCATATCTCCACCCTTTACCATTTCACTTTACCATATCTCTTTACCATTTACCATTCTTTTTACCATAATTTGCCTTTATCATTTTACTCTACCATATCTCCCCCCTTCACCATTATATCTGTTTAACATATTACTTTATCATATCTTCCCCCTTCATCATGATTTGAGATTTACGTTTACTATTTTACCTTACCATATCTTGCCCTTTTACCACGATTTTCGTTTAGCATTTCCCTTTTCCATTTCCATTCATCATTTCCTTCTACTATGATTTCCCTTTAGAATGCGAAGAGTCATGGTTTATATGGCGTTTTTTTATGAAAGTCAATGTATCAAATTCTGCTATAGCCGGACGAATTATCTTGAAGAAATTCGTTCGGATACTGGTACTCCCTGTTGTAGCCGAACAAAATATCTTGGAGAAATTCATCCGGATATTGGCACTTTGCTGTAGCTGGACGATTTATTTTGAATAAATTCGTCTGGATACTGGCAGCCTAGTGTAGCCGAATGAATTAGTTTGGTAAGAGTTTGGTCAAAAACGTCCGTCTAGTCGGACGTGTAGTCGCGTCCTTAAATCTATTTTTAAATGAGTATACAGAACGAGAAAATATTTAATTATAGTAAAGATTTTCAATATTTTCAGATACTCATAAAAATCTTTCGAGATGACGCCGCCAATGGAGAGGATTTCGATACTGGAATCAATCGAAAAGGACATTTTTAACATCTTGCAAAGTGCAGGCCAAGCCTTCATGGAGTTGAGTAAAGAGAAATCGAGTTTGAAACAAGCCGAAGGCCACACACATCAATTTTTAAAATCCCTAAGCACAGTTGAATCCAAACTAAGCGAGCAAATCAATTATCTAACCCAAGTATCTACAGGTAATATATTTTATTTTTCAATAATAATCTTTTAGCTCAACTAGCGAACCAACATTATTTTTTTCTTTTTACAACTTTAAATCATTCAAAAGCCAATTAGGTTTGAAACAATAATGTACTCGATGCGAGATTTTTGCGACATTTCGTTACATCATTTTTTTCTAAAGAGCAATTTCAATACGTTTCTAGTAATTTTAAGGGATTTCGACGATTATCAAGTGATTTTTATGACATTCAATGGATTTTTAGGATTTCTTCAATATTTCCTAGAATTTTAAGAAATTTAAACAGAATTTAAACGATTTTGAAGATTTTCGTGAAATTTTAAAAGTTTTCAAAGGTTTTTTAAAGAATTTTTAGGGATTTTAAATGTAAAGTAATTTTAAATGAATATTTTATTGTCTTCATTGTATGCCTTTACAAGTTTTTACAATATTTTTCTGCCCTCTTAAGTAATTTTAAATGTTTTCGTAAAATTTTTACGAATTTCAAGAATTTTATGAGACGTTTAAGTATTTTTGACGAATTTTAATGAATTTCAAAAGAATTTTATGACTTGAAATATTTATGGAATTTGGAGGATTCTAAAGCTTTTCAGGGACTATTATTGAGGAATTTCAAAAGATTTGAATAATTTTTAAAAGATTTCCTAGAATTCTTTAAGGATTTCATGGTATTTTATGAGATTTCTAATAATTATAACGGATTTTAAATGTTAAGAAATTTTAAAGGGTTTCTAGCAATTTTCAGAGGTTTTCACGTATTTTAACATGGATTTCACGTGATTTATGATTTTCAAAATCTTTGTGAAATTTCAAGGGTTTCCAAGATATTTCTAGGAATTCTAAACGATTTTAACTGATTTTTAAAGGATTACATAAATTTGATAAGCTTTCTAATCATTTTAGTGCATTTTAATGTAAAGTAATTTTAAATGTTATAGTGATCATAGTGAGTACGTGCGCTCCTTGGTGCTCTGCTAATTCGTCTCCAGAATGAATGAAAAAATACCTTACCATTAGTCACCATATTTCTTTTAATTTTCTACTCCGTAAAAAATTGGAATCAATGTTTGCATCTATTACTCACAGCAAGCCTCTCGGCGGCCAATCTGTTTGCCGCGATCAGTTTGTTACGCTGTGGTCAATTACCAGTAACTTCGTCAATTTTGCGAATTTCGGGATAAAAGTTTCCGCACTATATTTTAGAAACTAAACTTTTAGAAAATAGTTACAATTTAAAAAAATTCGATTCCACCCTAACGCTTGTACGAGTGTCTTCAAAAGCCTATAACTTTGTATCTAATTACGCGATTTAAATTTCCTATGAGTGTTTCGGAAACTGCTTTTTACATACTTTCATCCTATATTATTATTTATAACAAAAAAATATTTATTAATTTTTTATACAAATAAATTGTTTATTTAAATTTTTTCGCAATTTAGGGTTCTTCAATTTTCTTTCTTTTAGTCCTAAAAGAAAAGTTATTTTTTTTACCATAAAAAACTACAAGCACGAAAATGGAGAAATTAATTTGCAATAAGATACAAGGCCGAATGTAAATAAATTTTATAAACAATTGGCCTAAGCGGGTATTTATGATGCAACAGGTAAAGTTTTTTCTACTGAATCGATCAGAAGTTGTAAAGAAATGTTACTCACTTATCAGATATAATCGTTCTATAATAATTGATGATTGTTTAAACAAATTTAATTAACAAATACACTGTTTGGCTATTTTTAGAGGTAGAAACTTGGTTTTTTTAACGTAATGAAGTTTGAATGACTAACTTTTAAACTATTAGAGGGTCTACATGACAATCAACAATTTTAATTGTTAACAAAAAATGCCTAACATGCCAATTCTAATTGTTATTAACAATTAAAATTATTGATTGTCATGTAGACTCCCGAAAAGTTTAAAAATTAGTCATTTACACTTCATTATGTTGCAAAAACCAAGTTTCTACCTCTAAAAATAGCCAAACAGTGCATTTGTTAATTAAATTTGTTTAAACAATCATCAATTGTTATTGAATTACTAAATCTGGTAAGTGAGTGACATTTCTCTATAATTTTTGGTCAATTCAGTGGAAAAAACTTTATCTGTTGCATCATAAATACCTGATATGGTCAATTGTTTATAAAATTTGTTTACATTCGGCCCTGTATCTTATTGAAAATTATTTTTTTCATTTTCGTGCTTATAGCTTTATGGTAAAAAAGTCAAGCTTTCTTTTTCGACTAAAATAAAAAAAATCGAAGATCCCTAAATTGCGAAAAAATTTAAATAAAAAATTACCATAATTTGTTTAAGGAGTTACACCAGCCTGGCGCTCGGGAAAATAGGTATAAAAATAAGCATTTTTTTGACACACTCTTTAGGTATATAAAATAATTGTTATTTTACGTATATACATAGTACTTTTATGTAGGATAATTTGAAACAATAACGAATTAAACAAATTTTTAAATGGCGGAGATATAAGCCAATAAGTAGGACCCTTTTTTGAAAATCCTTCCTGATGGTGTATCTACTTTCTGTGTTAGACATTGTCTGAAAAATGCAATTTTTTTTGCTTATTTAGAAAGGTAATAGCTATCGGATGATGTAGGGAAAATAAAAAAAAAAATTGTACAAATGACAGCTGTTTGAACAAAGAATTTCTCATTTTAATCGAAATTTTGTGTTAAAAAAATTCATAACTTATGAACATGGCATCCAATCAAAATAATCCTACGTCACCCGATAGCTAGTATGATAGGGAATAAGTGTTGTGAATTTTAACAAAATCGGTTTAGTAGATTTTGAAATATCGTGTACACTAGTTTGAAAAAAGTAGTTTAAAAAAAAGCATATCCGTCATTTTAAAATTTTTTTATTACTTATTATTTTCCGTTATTCTTAAAACTATTATGTACATGTGTAATATAACAATTATTTTATATATTTAATAACTGCGCTGAAAAAAATGTTTATTTTTATACCTACTTTTCTGAGCGCCAGGGTGGTATAGCCCCTTAAATAATTAATAAATAATTTTTTTGTTATAAATAATAATATAAGATGAAAGTATGTCAAAAGCAGTTTCCGAAACCCTAATAGAAAATTTAAATTGCATAATTAGATACTAAGTTATAGGCTTTTGAAGATATTCGGACAATCGTTGGGGTGGAAAATTCAACCACCCACCACTTACGGAGGGGTGGTAATTCTAGTCTATAAATTTGTCGCTTAAGTACTACATATTAGATAGGCGAACAGAGTCCTAGAGTTTGAAGACAATCAAAGAATTAATGCCCCATATGCTTTCCTGTCTCCCACTCCTTTTTTTTTTTTTTTTTTTTTTTGAAAAGTACAATTAATTTTTCCTGAATTTTTGATGAATCTGAAGTTCCTAAGTTTATTGAATAACGAAAAATAATTTTTTTTTTCAAATCTACAAAAGAATGTGTAATGTATGATACATTTTTTAGTTAGAACGTAAACTATTTTGTTAAAAATTCAAATTTTTACTTAAAAACTAATTTTTTTTGTCGTAAATTTACTTTTCGACTGAAAATTGAACTGTTGCGTTGAAAATTCAATTTTTTTTGGTTGATAATTAATTGTATTTGTTGAAAGTTGGTTGTATTGTTGAAAATCAATATTTAATTAATAATCGATCTTTTTAGTTGAATAGAAAACTATACCGTTAAAAATGTACATTTTTGTTGGAAATTGAATTACTTTTGGTTGAAAATGATTTTTTTTTGTCGTAAACTTATCTTTGCATGTTGCGTTATCACTGGTAAGGGGGTGATGTGGCGTGCGTTTTCTCTAAACATGTTTGGCAGAACTTTTCCACTTTCTACAAACACAATAAACGAATAGTTTTTACCGATGTCGTGTTTGATCCTTTTTTTATGGTCAACTGCAATAAAACTAAGTACGCACATTTCGAGAAAATGCACGTTCGACTTTCGATAGGTAATTAAGGGTCGGTGAGTGGATAACAATTGAGCTGTTGCGTTGAAAATTCCACTTTTTAATTTGAAAATTGAATTATTCTGTTAGAGAATCCCATTTCTTGGGTCAAAAATGTAAATATTAAGTCGAAAATCCATTTTTTTTTAATGAAAAGTAAACTTAAATACCCTTTGAATAATCCATTTTTTCTTGAAAATGAGCTGCCGGATTCCATAAGGGCACACGAAAGTATTTCGCTTGGAGTAGGAAGGTCCTTGGAGACTTTCGAAACCATTTTTGAATTTTAACTTTTCAAGGCTATTTCTATTTGTGAAGTTTTATTGCGCATCTTTTTTTTTAGTTTTCTAGTTAAAGCCAAAAAACTGACTTTTTTGAAAAAGTCGATTTTCATACGTTTTTCACTTTAACTCGTGCTCAGTTTGTCAGTTTTTGGATTTTTTAAATGAAATTTTCAAGGAATATGCTTTTGGGTGTCCTTTCATTGATAGAGCAGCAGGAATATCGGATTTATCAAACTAGCCCATTGATGATAGTTGATTTAAAAAATTTTTTTCATTGAAAAAATTAATATTTATTTGAAAATCAATATTTTTGGTGGGAAGTTTAACATTTTAAATTGAATTCAATAGAATAGCAAAATGTACATGCATGCAGAGAATATATAATCGCCAACAAACCTATTTGTATGCAGGTCAACCACACGAAGGTTCTGGATACGCGAGTCAAAAGGTATTGCAAATGGCGTGGCACAGATTGGAACACGTGCGAAGCAGAGTAAACGAACTTGAACGAATGAGAACTAAACATACTCACGGAAGATCAGGAATGAGACCCAATCAGTCTCAAATGGTCTCTGTAAATCCTGTACAACCACCTCCAATGAATACAACTACATAGTGCCAAGCTTTCAGAGCAGCTCATTGCACAGGCTACTCAACTTTTGAGAACAACAGAAACTTGCTTCGAAGAGAACAATTGGTACCAAACAGTGAGCTTGACACTCAATCCAGTCATGAATTGAATGTACAATCACAGCCGAATATGGATCTAGATTTTTAAGACTAAACTAGTTATATTTGAAATACAGTAATGAATTTCTTTAAAATAAACTAATTATAAAATAAAATGATAATGATTATCAATTAAGAATTTCAAACTTTATACATGCGGAAATTATATATATATTTATTAATGTAAAGTAATTTTAAATGTTGTAGAATTTTTACGAATTTCAAGAATTTTCTGGGTATTTTAAGGGATTTCAAAAGATTTTAATAATTTTTAAAAGATTTCCTAGAATTTACGGAAATTTTAAGGATTTTATGGAATTTTATATAATTCATAATAATTTTAAAGAACTTCAAGGGGCTTTTCAAAAGATTTTTTAGATTCTTTAAGGATTTCATGGCATTTTACGAGATTTCTAATAATTTTAACGGATTTTAAAGGGCTTCTCGCAATTTTCAGAGGTTTTCACGTATTTTAACATGGATTTCACGTGATTTATGATTTTCAAAATCTTTGTGAAATTTCAAGGGTTTCCTAGAAATTTCTAGGAATTCTAAACGATTTTAACTGATTTCAAAGGATTTCGAACCTTTTTGGGTAATTTTAGGGAATTCAAAGGGATTTCAAAAGATATCGATTTTTAAAAGACTTTAAGTGATTTTAAAGAATGTGATGAGATTTCTAAATTTTAATAAGATTTCAAGACAATTTTAATGGTTTTAAATAATCTCAAGCAATATTAAAACGCTTAAGAGCATTTAAAAAAAATTTTATCAGATTTTAAATACCTAGATATAAAGGGATTTTACGAGATATGAAGTTTTTTCTAAAAGGAATTTCAAGAGATTGGTAAGAAAAGTGCATCTAAATTCTTCAAAATTCATACAACACTTTGAACCACATTTTGAGGTTTTTTTTGTTTGATCCACAAATTGTGAATCGGAATGATCCAATTTTCAAGATTATTTATCTATGACTATTAATTTCGAAAGGATTTCCAGATATTCTGAGAGGTTTTCAAAACTGTTTCTGAAGATCTCAGGAGATTTTTAACGATTTCGTTTGTATTGGGAATTAGGCTATGGAAATAAAACAAACGATATACTCTAAATGAACTTGTCGCCCGCAAGCGGCTACAATTATTTACGACCGGTGTCATACACTGTTAATCATTCTTTCTTCTCGTCATCGCTCAGCGCCACAGCCTGCTGCGCGCGCATCCGTCTGATGCAAACACAGCAGGCTCGGGAGAGAATCGCCGGTACGCAGCAGAAATGCGACATTCGCTCGGTTTCTCCAAGAAAGACCAATCAGGAGCCTGCAATCGGGCTCAAGTTCCCATTGGTGTACGGTCTCTCCGCTGAGAGCCAATCACCGCATGCGATGCCCCGTTTTTTCATTCTAGCCAATCAGATGGCAGCAACGCATTTGATTGGTTTAGACATTTCTTCCGCAGAGTCTATAAAGATGGGTAGCAAGCTCGCTCGGCACACAGTCGACTACAAGGAGCAAACGAATCCACGTCGGCACGAAAATCGGATTAATCATCCGCGCCCATTACCCGCAGTGATCAGTACCGACACTGCCCTACATCCTGGTACAATCTTTTAAGTGGCATCAGGAATCTCTAGCAACAGCAGCAATTTGCTTCGTGATACGCGGATGCGTGTCGCTCCTCATACAACCGTTCCAGTAGCGCAACGGAATATAGTATTTTGGGGGGACTACGGGAAAAACTGTCTTCTATCATACATGGTCGTAGGGATAAACTTGTCTCACACCACACATGACACAAATGGGTATTTACTGGTGGACCTACTGAGTACGCTTCTCAGATGCGTTCGCCGGGAGACCCATCCCACTCTCAACACATGCTCAAGGGATAAGGGACTGGTGGACCACCTAACAGTGAGTTCGCCAGCCATCTCTCTCACACACACACACTTGACTTTTGTTTCTCAATTAATTTTTCAGCTCTCTGATGGATGTCACGCCAAGAAGGTGAAGGGATCGACTCAACCTACGGAGACACCTCAAGAAAAAAAAAAAAGGAACAAGTGTGAGTGAGCTAGTAGTGAGCAATCATATTGTAGTGCAAAGTGGTGCCTCTATAGTGCGCGACCAACCCGCGGAATACGTAATTCAAGCAAGTCCAAAACGAGGACTTAAGTGTTGTATACCAGTGATAACATTAAATGTTCTCTTCACTTGTTTGCTCAAGCCCAGGTTTCCAAATAAAATTGTGCCTCTTACCTAGATAGGGAGTTTAATTTAAGATTAAATTAAGCTGGTCACAAACTTGTGCTTTTACCATCAAAGAGCACTTCGGAGGGCACGTCTTTCTTTTATAGAATACTGATCAAGACTTACTTATGATTACTTATTTGCACCAGCACGCTTTGTGACAAACATTTTAGGTCAGACCAGTCTTCTTTGTTGGAAGTAAAGAGATAGAAATCCTGTCCCTTTCTATCTCCTTCTATGTCTAAGATAAAAGATCGATCTCTTTCGCCTATCCCCGTCTATTTCTTTCTATCTCCATATCAATCCACATCCACGCGTATCTCTGTGAAGCTCCTCTTTTCTATCCCTCTCTATCTCTTGCCTATCTTTGCCTATGTCCTTCTACCTCCATCTCAATCCACATCAACACCTATCTCTTCCAATTTCCATTTCTCTATCTCTTTCTATATCTTGTCTATCTCCTTCTATCTGCTCTCCAATCACCTTTCTCCTATCTCTTTCAATCCCCACTTCTCTGCATCTTTATATCTCTATATATATCTGTCTACCCTTTTCTATCTCCATTTCAATCCAAATTAACGCCTATCTATTTCAATTCCTACTTCTCTATCTCTTTCTATCTCATGATATACATTTCTATCTCTTCCTATCACTTTGTTAATCTCAATTCGCTTCCATCCCTTTCAATCTCTCTTTCCTGTCTATCCCTTTCTATCTCCATTTCAATCCACATCCACGCCTATCTTTTTCAATCCGCATATCTCTATCTCCAATCTATCTCCTACCTATTCTAGTCCATCTCTTGTCCATCCCCGTCTATCACTTTCTATCTCCTTTTCAATCGTCGTTCTCCCTTACCTTTTTTAATCTCGACTTCTCTATTTCTTCCTATCGCTCGCTTATTCTTGCCTATCTCTTTGTATCTCCTTGTCAATCAATATTCGCTTCTACCTTTTTTAATACCCACTTTTCTATTCCTTTCAATTTCCTCTCTATCTTCACCTTCTTCTCTCTATCTCCATCTCAATCTCCATTTCTCTTGTCCATCCCCGTCTATTTCTTTCTGTCTTTTTTTAGATCGCCCTTCTCTCCTATCTCTTTCAATCCGCATTTCTCTATCTCTATCCATCTCTTGCCTATTCAAGTTTATCTATTTCTATTACCATCTGAATTAGAATTGCTCTTATCTCTTTCAATCCTCACTTCTCTATCTCTTTCTATATCTTTTTCAATCGTCGTTCTCTCCTACCTTTTTTAATTCCGACTTCTCTATTCCTTCCTATCGCTCGCCTATTCTTGTCTATCCCTTTCTATCTCCTTTTCAATTTCAATACACTCCTATCTCTTTCAATCCCCATTTCTCTATTCCTTCCTATTGTTACGAGCCCCTATAATTAAAAATTATTTCGAAATTAAAATTCGGCCCGTAACTAGAGCATTATAATTTTAAGATCTCAATGCTCTAGAGATGCAAAATATAGAGGTGTGCGATGAAGAGAATTTTGTTTGATGATACAATTTAGAATTTTTAGTCAACGAATTTAAAAGAATGAATGCTGGATGAAAGAATGAGAGCAATGTTAAAAAGAGCGAGAAAGAAAAGTCAGGCAAATCGTCTTTACGAAATATGAGAGACACGTGCGCGGATATCATGTTAATGCCCCTCGTCCTCCGTCTATCGTGACCTTGTTACCGTCTTCTGCAGTATATTAATATAAAATTTAAACATAAATCAAATATAATTATTGTGATAATTAGTTAAATTCATTTTCTGAAAAACAATAAATGAACGTATTAACGAATTAGAAAATACCGACCAGTTAAAACGGGCAATGACTCCTAGCATAAAGTCACGTTGATAAAGAATTTAATAAGTCAGCAATATTAACAATATTGGCAACTTCGGTTCAACGTCCTTGCTCATTTCTATGCAATTTTTATTCACCTGATCGATCATCCGATTCAATGTAGACCAATCAAAAAACACATAATCATCAAAATTTCCTACTCAGGAAGAGATCGCGGACTTAAGTCAACTAACACTTAATAGCTCTCAAAAATAGCAATAAATTCAGAATTGTTCGAAGTTCTTGCCCGTTCGTTGAAATCGTGAAGACGGTAAATCTCTTAAGGTCGCTGGGTTCCGAGGGTTAAAAGGCAAGTGCAGTCTCGCGAAGATATTGAGAACGTAAAACAATTGAATACGCAAAAACGGTAACTTCTTTAGGGTCGCTCTGCTATGAGGGCAAAAGATTAGGTACTCGTTCCGCGCATAAGGGTTAAGAGGGCTGTGTACAGTGTACAGTGTACAGTGTACAGTGTACACCTGTGGAAACTCCGAGCTGAGTGTGCGAGAGAGATAGAAGTATGATAAGCACGCCTCCAAGGGTGGAGTTTTCAAGTGAAAAAAAAAATTTTGGCAGCCAATCAGTACAAGAATATTTTCGGTAAAAAAAGGTACATGCGAAAAAAAAGTTTGAAAAAAACGGCCCGCAATAACATGTGTACCGCACGAGGGAACCCGAGGGAACCAAGCAAGTTCAGGCAAGGACTAAACCCTCACAGCGGGTCACTGAATTACTAAGTAGTATACGACAATAGAAAAAGTTCAAAAAGATACACTAGTTAAATTGAACAAATCATTTATTCAGATTAAGAAGCAAAAAGATAATTGAATTCTGCGTCGAATGAATCTTAATTTACCAAAAATTTTTTATATAATAATATCATACTTCTC